>SZWC01001475.1:0-11052 GCA_023375785.1 Penium margaritaceum
TGTCTATATCTATATCTATATCTATATCTATATCTATATCTATATCTATATCTATATCTATATCTATATCTATATCTATATCTATATCTATATCTATATCTATATCTATATCTATATCTATATCTATATCTATATCTATATCTATATCTATATCTATATCTATATCTATATCTATATCTATATCTATATCCATATGTCTAACTAGATCTATATCTATATGTATATCTATATGTATACGTATATCTTTGTCTATATGCAAATCTAGATCAATGTCTCTATCTATGCTTGTATCTTTATCTCTATGTATATCTTTCGCTATGTCTATGTGTATGCTTATGTCTATATCCAAATACATGTATTTTTGTCTCTCTATCTATGTCTTTCTCTTTTTGTATGTTTATTTATGATTCCATGTCTTTCCATGTCAATGTGTATTTTTGTATATGTGTTTATCTATATACCAATATCAATATCTAAAGCTTTATCTGTTGATATAATGTTGTTTTTTTAAAGGCCGGATTTGTATTTTTTAGAGAATCATTTCAAAGGAAGCATGGCGGCTTAGTCATGATTCTTAATTTTATGTGGATAACATACGACCCTTTGCCATTTTCACCATAAGGGATGCATGGCATTGATTTGGGAAGAAGATGCAGTCTTATATGTTCGTTGGGCTTTTGTTTCACAAGTTCATTTCAATGAATGAGTTTATGCTCATTAAATTTACACACATCAAGTGTGCAATCTTTTTCATGATTGGTTTATGAAGTATCTCTTTTGTCATGCATTTTACAACCATTTTTCAAATCAATTTTTCCTAATTTTGACCACCCTTTCCAATTTTGGAGCTCGACCAAAATGCAACTCACCCCTTCCGTGGACAAGGTGCTCACTTTAGTAACCTTCATTCGTGTAAACAAATTAGGTCCTTAGATGGAAATGAAAACCCCAGTTGGCGGTCATGCGAAGATCATGTGTTAAAAAAAAATCATGAGTAATGTTCCTGGTTGAATCAAAGACTAGTCGTGATGGCCCCTATAGGGGCCGACTACAAACAACGTCGATGGTCCTCCTCGATCCAACTTGTTGTGGATCAAGCAGGACCGCTAATGAAGAGTGAGGTCAATGTGGACCTTTCACTCAATCCAGCTCGACACTAGGCTTATGGAGTGGCTCCTAGCTATGATTGAAAAATGGTACCTAAGACAAAACAAAAACAATTCACACCACATTCACTTTTGGAAAGACTCCTTTGACCTCAAATATTCACTTTAAGTAAAACATGTTTTGAACAAGTCATACAACAGATTGTGTGTGCAAGATACGTATTGATGTAATTGTTTTTTTTAATTGTGTTTCCAAGAAAAAATGTCTTCAATCTCATTCTCGCTTACAAAAACATATGTAGCCCAACCATTCTTTATTATTCTTTCATTTATGTTCATGTTTCAAACTTTAACTTTGCGTTTACATCGTTGTTCTATACATTCATGTTTCATCATTTATAACTTGTATGCTTGTCGTACTTTGTAACCCATGCACACCCTGCGTGTAGCCTTTCACCCTTCTTCCAAGTTGTCGGTAGGTTTCTGTCCATGTTTTTGTGCCCTAAATTGTTTATTCTATACTCGAATGGATTCCTTATCGCACTCCTCACCCGATGGTTGGTCAAGATGTTTCGCAGCCGGCGAATATCGAGCAGATGTCCGTGCATGAGTAGAGGGTTCGCGTTTTTCCCTCCCATTGTCGCCTGTTGCTGCATCCCCCTTTAGAGCAGGAGGTCTATTTGGTTTCCCCCGAAGGTGCCTATCAATGTCGGATTTCTGAACCAATTCCCTTTCGACCGAAATAGGACCTCCATAGCGCGGTATTCAGTCACAGTTGCAGGTTCAGGATTCTAAAACTTTCTGTGGACTGTAGTGTTTTAGGTGCGATGGCCAATCGTACGGTCGAAGATTAGTGGCAGGAACGATCTCGTCAGTCCCAAACTCTGGCCCGGATGCATCGAGTCTTGCTGAGTGGAATATGTCTCTGAACTTGGAAAACATGTTTCACTCGGCCTTGCAGCAATCAAACCTTCTTCTTTCTTCTTCAGCAGATCATTGAAGGATCCACAAACGTCGAATCTGTTCGACTCTTTTTCCCTAGTATTCTCACATGACTATGTCGTGTCAGTTAGTCAGAAGCGCCTCCTAGTTCGCGCCCCACCGACCAAGAATTTTCGGCCGGCGGTGAGGATGTTTGCCACGATTCGCTATGACTCGATGTGTGATATCCTCAATGCTTTCTCTCTTCTTCCAAAAGATTTTGTGATTGGTTGACGTCGTCATTTTCCGACCATGGCCTTTTCATCCGCTTACTGACCACGCAGATCCAGATCCCGAGTAGGACCCTGGATGTAGCAATTTTGTGGTAGGGAAGAAGTTCTGATAATGACCAGGCGTTCACAAAGTGGAATTCAATGTGAATGATACTTTTCCTAGCTGGGAATTCAAGATAATTTTCGAACTGGGGATTCATTTTTTACGAATAACGTTCAAAGTGTACAGATGGTTGTTATGTACCTCGAGTGGATGATTCACTAAAATCCATACCTGCACTTCATTTCTTCCCTTTTGGCCCACCTTGTGCCAATTTCCACATTCTTACGCCAGTTAAGGGCATGTTGACCACTTGCCACAACCTTCCGTGTGTTACGCCCCTAGCGTACATGAGTGCCTAAACACCACACATGGGACTTTGTGTCTTTAGATGCACGTTGCATCGTGCATCGACTTCCATAATTTTACGACGTTCAACTGAGGTCGTTTTGGCCAGTCGCCCCAACCTCCAGTGTTCCGTTGTAGAAGGTAATCACAATGTCAGCCACTTTCCAATAGTGTTGATAGAATAATCGTGAACCAAATTGATCCCTCGATGCTATTTGGCAAAATTCTCCATGGTGTTGTACATCTATAAAGACGCCCCTCCACATTCTCGAAACCTGTAGGCTACGCAACAAGCTTTCAGAAGCAGCCTCTCACGACGTTGCATCACATGCATTGCTCCACTTGAGCACCTAAGACCCGTAGTGTGCCTCGTTGTTGTTTCCTTCGTTGTGTGTATGTGCTTCGTGGTTTTAACATAATCATCGAAGTACACTTGCTAATCACAATTTATCCCATTTCTTTATTCCTCACATCGTCTCCCTTTATGCAGTTGCTGCATTGTGACCGTGTACATTTGGCTTCGCATAACACTACGTATCAGAGCGTAGTAGATGATGCAAGACAACCAACAGCTTTGCTCTTGAGCAACGGCATCGTACAAGTCTTTCGCGCATCTGTCGTGTGTGGATGTTCGCTGAACTCGTCATGAGGACAATGAAGCGAGCAAACGCACCCAACGTCAAGCAGTTGTAATCTGGCAAGGACTTTGCCAATGGAGGATTCGGAGGAAGCAATTCATTACGCTCTCTAGATGACCTTGGCAGCAATACTAGTACGCTTTATGGCAAAAGGGTTACTTTTCTAGTGGCTCAACGGCTAATCTAGTGTGGACCCTCGTGCTTAGCGACCCCCTCGCCTTTGACGTTGCCTTGTGGGAAGACACTTGATGTAATGGGAAGAAAGGCCAAACAACAGGCTGGCATAAATGATGCTCTATGTCAGAATTTGGGACTCGGGAGCCTCAATAACCATTCGCTCCAACAACTGTCTCTGGTATGAAGGAATCTAAATGCGCATGTGCAGGAATCAGTGGTCACAATAGGCTCTCAGGTGAACTCCAAGTCCGGCGGGCATTCCCAGCCGTTTGATTCTGCCAACTTGAAATGACCAACAATTTGGAAGTGGCTAGAGGAGCTGACAACGATCGAAAAAACATTAACATCACTGCCTCTGTTTTGTGTGGCATGGCATTGAGTTGGTGGTCCGATGCAAAGGTCATCCAATAGGATTAGGAGACTAGCAGAGCTAAATCAATAGCTCACGCAACCGTTGTGACATCGTCAACTGTAAGCGTTTCACCCTTTGTTTGGATCAATCTGACATGGCAAGATTTACTGATTCCACCAACAAAGTGGATTGTATTTGCATGTGCGGTTTTTGCACACTTTGGAAATTTGAAGGAGGAGTCTAACGCATGGGATAATCGCCAATGATCATGTTAGCATGCTATCATGACATAATAGGTGTTATCCCAAAGTCATCATTGGTAGTGACATCGTGCCTGACTAACTATGTTTCCACTACAATGGCGACAAGCGATGCATTTGACGAGCCATCATAGTATTCAACATTAAACATGACCTTCCATGCATGCTCGCAACAGTAGACTGGATTGACATTGCTCACTACAACGGTCGGATGCGACGACGACTCACGCATTAAGTCGACATATCACCCAACAACAAGCTTCATTGCATGCTATTGGAGGTTTGCCGCAACACTAGCAAAAGATATGGAAGACACACCAATGAATAACCGACAGGTCACTACTCTCTACGACAGTCAGGTAGAGCTATCAGCGGCCTTACATCCCTACATTGTCAGGTAGACAAAGCACACCAATCGGAGGCTTGAACCACTACTCTGAACACTATGCGAGCCTCGTGGCACTGACTTGACAGTCAAGTTCTCAACCGCCGACCTTGTACACAACACCATGACCTCTGCAACAGATAACAAAACTCTATTTGATGTGGTTTACGACAGACTTCTTACAGCTTCAGTATGCTTTGTGGTTCAAGAAACATTCTATCAGTCGACATTGACTTGTGAGAATTCCGAATTCTTTGGGATGAGAATCTCCAGACACTCACGAAGACTGAAGCAGCGAATAAGCAAGCAAAACAAGGTAACGGAAGGATGGACATTTAACTCCAGGTCGGTGATTGCGCCCTACCCAGCTTAGCGAATATCCCATTGTAAGGGCAGTTTTGAGCGAAGCAAAAACCCACGTGGTGGGTACCATTCAAGAAAAAAGAAATGCAGATATCTATCTTCATAGAGCTATGCCTTCCCAAGAAGATAACTATTCACCAAGAATTTCACATAAGCTGGCCCAAGCTTGGTCGATGCCTAAGAAAGAACTTCCTTGGGAAAGGCGTGCTTGTGCCATCACATGTCAAAGCAAGCGAGGTTATGGAGTATGCTATCAAAGATGATAATGGACACCGCCAATAAGGAAGATTGACAGAGTCTCTCATCAAGTGGCATGGCTATGACACATCGTACAACAAATGGGAGCCCGATGTCAAGCCAAGGGACGCAAACCAACAAACTCATTACTATCGCAATGCACCAAGACATCGTGGCTAGAAGGGAAGGGGGAGTATTGTTACGTCTTTAGCTTCAAGGAGTGCCAAAGTTTTGCGTGTGGGTATTCGTGTCCTTACATTTGTGGCCCATCGCCTGTTGACCTCAAGATTTTTGTATAGTTCGGACCATGGAATCATGACCACCTATCCCCATCTCTAATTTCCAGTATAGAGGTTTCTCATTGTGTTGTCCAATTTCTAAAAATATTTATCAAAAGTTTTGGAACATAAACAACATTATGATGTTTTTTAGTTGACTTCTCAATGACGCTAGACTTTCATGAAGACTCCACTCAATATTCTCGAGGTACCCCAACTTCTCGAAGGAGTTTGTGAAAGTAGCCTTTGATAATGCACGATCATACACATCGCTCGACTTGAGCATCCAAGACTCCAAACAGACATCCTTATTGGTTTGGCTATTGCATAAATGTACTCAACACAATAGTTGACACCTATAATTGAAGTAAACTTAATTATAATCACACATGATGCAGCTATCCTAATTCCATTAGTCATCTTTTACTTCGTGACTCATACATGTTAACCATCTACGCTTCGCTTGACATGGCATGTTTTTCCATTCCAAGGTTCCAACAGATTCGACCATTTCCCAAAAGCTTTAACACAAGCATCATGAACAATATCAATATTTCACCACTATTTGGCTAACTTATCAATCACGCTAGACATTTATAAAGCCTTAACAACCATTAGTGTCAACGACTTAATGCAACAACGGATGAGCTATGGAATGTGTGTGGTATGGGACTCCCCGGGCCATTGGATCCTACAAACTAAAAAAAACCAGTGGTTTGGATGTGGATGACGAGTTTGGAAGTGCACTTCAACTCTCCTGGGATTAATAAGTGAAGAATATTTGTCCTCGTGGTCTTGCTTTTACGTGGCATAACATTGAGTTGATGGTCGGATAGACCAGACATCCAACTGTAGGAGGAGACCGGCGGTGTCCAAGATACGGCCCACGCGACCCCTTTCACACTATTGACCGTAGGCATTATACTATCAAGCAGATAAACACAACATGGCTAGAACAACTTTGTGTTTTCTGTTTTGGTACGTTTTTTTTAAAGTTGAATGTTAAGTCCAATGCACGATAAAAGCTTCAATGCGGTGGATAGGGATGTAACGCGATGGAGTACACCTGGCGGACAACCTGGAGACCAATGCAATATCACATGTTACATACGCCTCCTTGGAGGGGTAGTTACCGCTTGATCTAGTCAATATCACACCCATTTCATGCTAAATAGCAAAGATGCAGAGTACGTGGGAGCTAAAAAGGCAACCTAAGAGATACGTACAAACATTCTAGAAGAAGTTGGAACTCCAGTGAAGCATCCTATGCCCATCTTCATAGACAACCAATCAAGAATCAGCCTTTTTAATTCAACACAATCGAACAACTCCACCAAATACATCAGCATCAAGGGCCACGTGATCTGCTCCAAGGTCCTCAATGACATATTGATCCTTGGATAGATTATGCATTTGCGATCAATGATCCTCACGTACTACGGTGGGAATTCTCGTACCGATACTTTGGATGCATCACCAGACACACCACCTCATACATACATGAGATTGCCATCAGTGGATGAACGTGTCACTCCTTAACAAAGGAGCCATTTAGTCCATCCTCCAAAAACAAGGGCATCCTATCTTGGCAAGGCTTGAGCATAGTAAATTTTATGGGAGGCTTTTAGAGTCACGACAGTAGATGCCCAGACTGAAGAAATCCCATCGTGGAGAGGACACACGAATGCCAAGCTCTCTGGATATCATAGTTGAATTGGAGGCTTCAATTCAGCCTCCTAGTGCCCCTAAAGTCAAAGTGGGAGCCTCCAAGGACTGTTTGAGATATTGTTGGCAAACCCTTCCATAATCATGCAATAAAGTTTCCCATAAGATGTTGTAGCGGGAGGGCTGGTTCGGCCCTTCCTTCCTTGCTGAAGTGAGGGGTGGTTGCTCACCACCCCTCACGTCAGCGAGGGCTGGCCGACGGCCAGCAGTTTGCTGGCCGTTGGCGAGCTCCTTGCCTGCCGGCCAAGTGACCGGCCGGCCACAAGCCAGCCAGCCGCCAGCCGCCAATCGCGGCCTCAGCCCCATCGACGACTGAGGGGCCACGAGGGCATCCAAGGCAAGACCTCTTGGACTCGTGCCCTTGCCCTCGTTTGCCCTCCTTACAAGCGAGCGAGCGATGACGAGGGAGGGGGACGAGGGACAACAGGCGAGAGATCCTCGTGCAAAATTGCCTGCGTGCCTTGCTTGCGACCATTTCGCGCCAGAACGTAAAACATGTAAATCAAAGTTCGTTTGTGACAAAATTCAACATAAAGTAACGGAATACTTTGCGCGAACGCACGAGCTTGAGGTAAAAACCCTCGGTTTGGGTCCCAAAATCAGGGATAAGGCTAACAACGGAAATGGGCCTCATGAGACTCGAAATACTTTAGTCTCCCTGCTCTGGGGCGTTGATGATGATTTCCCCTCAGTCCTGTGAAGGGGGAAAACCCCTGACACGGAATGGGAACTCCATTCTGCGAACCTCGAGGACGACTTCAGAGCAAGAGCTGGAGACACGACACGTTACAGTGGTTCTCAGAGCCAGACGACCCCCACGACTAAGGGTTCGATGGAAACGGCGGCTACATCGTATGTTAAATGCCACGGACAGCTGCAAGCAACAACAGAAATGCTCGAAGGGACTACGGCATCTATACATCACGGATTGAAGGCCATAAAGTGCGTTAGAGAGGTAGAAAAAGGCTATGCTTGGGGGAGCCTCTCCTTTCTAGCCTCTCCTTACTTCCACGGGGCTAGGAGGATTTGTGTGGGATGGGATGGGGATTCCCCACCCCATAAACCACCAAATCCTCTCCATGTACAAGACTTCTTCCTCCCTCCGTCATCCAAAAGACTGGGGTAACTTTCTTTCCCAAGATCAGGGACCCTCACGACCCGAGAGCACCCTAAAATGAATGAGAGTGTCACCTTGAAGGGTTTTGACCACTCTCAAATGTCGCCGGCTCAGGGGAGACGCTGCTGAAGAACACAAGAGGCCTCAAAGAGCGTGAAGAGAAGGCCAAGGAAGACAAGAAGACAAGAGGAAGACAAGGAGGTAGAAAAAAGAGTGAAAGAGCTGGTAGGAATTTTTAGAATTCCCGCTTAGACTTCTTGCTCTTGTCTTGTGAGGGACACTCACTTCCCTTGACATTTCCTTATCTTGTAATTTTCTGTTATCCTACATTCTAGTCACTACCATTTTCCGTGAGTCATGGCTTAGGAAGACTAGTTTTCAAAATCCATGCCCTTGTGCCCATGTGGCGGCCTAGGAAAATCTGAATTATATTTCTAATTACCTCACCAATCGTGAGAGCAAGGAGATTGTGGGAGGCGATCGCTCAAAGTTGTGGGATGATCCTGTCACTCCGCACTTGGCCACGGTCTAGAGTAAACGGCGTCGACAGGCAAACCGCCGACCGCCCTTGGTATTTCAACCAAGGTAGAGATCACCCACGGAGTGGTGTTTCCACACTGAAAGGTTCACTTCGCTTGTCCCAACCGTGGCCGGAGAGTGTTCCAAACTCTCACCCAACTGGCAATGCTACACACCAAAGTGTGCACTTGCACTTGTTCTTTACCCTCTTTCTTGGTGGCCAACAAGGGATTAGTTTTCTCCCAAGTCTCAAGAGTAAGAGATGATGATTAATCACATGCAAATGACAGGCCTTATATAGTCTCTGGACAGTGCTCCCAGTGGCTCCTTGGAGGGGCCTCCCCCCCCAAGGCCACCCTAGACAGTGTCATGAGCTTTGATGACATGGCACCCTCTGTGACCGCCAAGTGGCGCTTGATCCACCTTGGACCTTAGAGGCTTCTAGGAAGCTTCCTTGGCCCTTTTTAGTCACAAAGAAAATTTTGGTCCTGGCGGAATTCGACCCCGGACCTCTCGCTTGCGAGACGGTGCCTTCACCCACTAGGCTGTACGAAGTTGTCCTAAGGAGCATGCACCAGGTAGACTACCAAGAGTAGACCAAGGGGACTTACTCCACAAGGATGAGCAGTGCATGCCTTGTCTCTCTCAGCCTCTCTTGCATGTCGCTGGGGGACTTGTGCTACAAGCGCAGTGCATATACAGTCTAAATCTTCCGTTGATTGGACCAGGGGCATATACAGAAGGTAACAAACTCTCCCTTGCATCTGCGTCCATCTGCGGCTGGATTCCTGCTGCGGCCATGGGCCCAGGTATGTCGGCCACCTGTGAAGTAGGCCGCCCATTCAGCCCTCGTCTGCTGCGCTCACCATCCCGATGCCCTGTGCCCCTGCCATGTGCGGGTCACTGTCCAGCGGCTTCGTCAGGAAGTCTGCAAGCATCTGCTTGGTCGTGATGTACTACAGATCCACCACTCCCTTGGCGACGAGGTCGGGCGTGTAGTGATAGCGGATGTCGATGTGCTTGGTCCGCCTGGAGAGGGTGTCCTTGAACGCGATGTCCATCGCGCTCTGGTTGTCGACGTGGACGACCGTGGCCTCCTTTTGTGGTGCGTGCATCTCAGCGAGCAAGCTGCGTAGCCACTACGTCTCCTTGCACACCTCACACAATGCCACGTACTCAGCTTCTGCGGTTGAGATGGAGATACAGTCTTGCTTGCGGCTGGCCCACGACACAGCGTCGCCGTTTAGAAGGCACACAAAGCCCGAGGTGGACTTCCTATCATCCACGTTGCCTCCAAAATCTGCATCGGTGTAGCACTTGAGGCGCAAAGGGTCCGTTCCTTGAAGGCCACCGTACTGCAGCCCCATGTGCCGTGTCTTGTTGAGATAGCGCAAAATGCGCTTCACGGCCTGCCAGTGGAGTGGCCCAGGGTTGGCCACGAACCGACTGACTAGCCCCACAGCAAAGGAGATGTCCGGCCGCGTGCCAACCATGGCATACATGATGCTACCCACCGCAGACTGGTATGGCACATCCTGCATTTCGCGGCGCCCGGCTTCCGTGCTGGGGGAGTGGGCGGAGGTGAGATTGCATTGTTGGCCTGAGGGTGAGTGTGCACCCAGGAGCATCCCTAGCAATGGCTGGTTCACACCACCAACTGTTTTTGGAGAGACTGAAACTGTGGAGGCAACTGGTTCCAAGGATGGCAGAAAACTGGTCAGAGATTGAGGCAATAGTTTTGTCCTAAATTGGATGGGAATTAACACTTGATCAAGGCTCACAAGCAGTGGAATTTTATAGCCACTGATCTAAGCTTTCCAGAACACCAAAGCATGCCAGATTTGGAGCTTCCTAGCAGATTCTATGGCTTCTAGAGTGCTCCTTGGTAGGCTGTCCTTTTCCCACCTAGGAAGGCATCCCTTCCCTCCTCTAGAAGCTTCTGCCCCTTCCTAGATTCCTCAACTTGCTTCTAGTAGGAGGGAAGGTGTCCAGAAGACCAAGACACCTCTAGATGCCTTGTAGGACAAGTCACCCCTTCTAGAAGGTGTGCCACCTTCCTGGACCCTCACCTGGCCTTCTAGAAACTTAAAGAGGAACTCTAGAGGTTGAGCTAGCTTCCTGGCATCTATTTTCCACCTCCCTTGAGGCAGGGCAGAATTTCATCTTGTGGGACTTGAACCCGGGCCCCTGCCTCTAGAGGTGGACACCATTAACCACTAAGCCACTAAGGCTTGTCTTTTTGGTGTTCCTTTTTGGAGTCACTCCTGCCATGGTGAGGAGCATCATTCCAACA
>SZWC01001475.1:15635-65546 GCA_023375785.1 Penium margaritaceum
GCGGCCAGGGTGCATCCTTGGATGTGCCCAAGTTGTGGTGGGCATAACGCGGACACAAGGAGCGCCAACGCCTTTTTGTTGCGCTTCTTGTATGCCTCCTTCACCTCAGCCGTTGCAGTCTCCGGCGGAGCAGTCTCATCACCTTTTACAAGCTCAAGCAGTCCCTTGTCGTCGAGGAAGACCTCAAACTGCCACCTCCACAAGGCAAAGCCTGTCCCATCAAACTTAAGGACAGCGCGGCTGCTCTCTTGCTCGCTGGTTGCCATGTCTTGCTGTTGGAAGCGTGAAATCAAGCTGGATTTGAACCCCTTAGAGGCGTGGGCCCATAACCATTTGTTGGCCTGAGGGTGAGTGTACACCCAGGAGGGTCCCTAGAAATGGCTGGTTCACACCACCAACTGTTTTTGGAGAGACTCAAACTGTGGAGGCAACTGGTTCCAAGGATGGCAGAAAACTGGTCAGAGATTGAGGCAATAGTTTTGTCCTCAATTGGATGGGAATTAACACTTGATCAAGGCTCACAAGCAGCGGCATTTTATAGCCACTGATCTAAGCTTTCCAGAACACCAAAGCATGCTAGATTTGGAGCTTCCTAGCAGATTCTATGGCTTCTAGAGTGCTCCTTGGTAGGCTGTCCTTTCCCACCTAGGAAGGCATCCCTTCCCTCCTCTAGAAGCTTCTGCCCCTTCCTAGATTCCTCANCTTGCTTCTAGTAGGAGGGAAGGTGTCCAGAAGACCAAGACACCTCTAGATGCCTTGTAGGACAAGTCACCCCTTCTAGAAGGTGTGCCACCTTCCTGGACCCTCACCTGGCCTTCTAGAAACTTAAAGAGGAACTCTAGAGGTTGAGCTAGCTTCCTGGCATCTATTTTCCACCTCCCTTGAGGCAGGGCAGAATTTCATCTTGTGGGACTTGAACCCGGGCCCTTACCTCTAGAGGTGGACACCATTAACCACTAAGCCACTAAGGCTTGTCTTTTTGGTGTTCCTTTTTGGAGTCACTCCTGCCATGGTGAGGAGCATCATTCCAACATGCATTTCGTGGGGAGAGGAGTGCTGAGGAGTTTGGTGTCTTCCATGCCATAGCGCCGAAGCACCTCTGAGATGTACTTCGTCTGGTTGAGCTCGATGGTGCCTGCAGCTCGGTTGCGATGTATAGCAATGCCCAAGTAGTACTCGAGCTCGCCCATGTCCTTCATCTGAAACCGTCCATGCAGCTTCTCCTTGAGGGCCTCGAGGGCCTTCATGGAGGTGGAGGCCAGAATCAGGTCATCCACGTACAGCGCTACCAGCAACAGCCCCTGGTCATCCGCACGCACATAAACGCTGGGGTCGTTGTGGCAGTGCGAGAAGCCTATGCCAGCCATGAAGCTGTCCATCTCCTTGTACCAGATCCTTGGGGCCTGTTTTAGCCCGTAGAGCGCCTTGATGAGGCGACACACCTGCCCGGGTTTTGCCTTGACACCCCGGGGCACCTCCATTAGTATCTCCTTGTCAAGCTTCCCGTAGAGGAAGGCGGTCTTGACGTCCATCTGGTGGATTTCCATGTTGCGCGCCGCAGCCACAGCTAGCAAGGTGCGGATGGAGGGGAAAGACGCGACAGGAGAGTAGGTCTCGTCGTATTCAGACCATGCTCTCTGCGAGAATCCCTTCGCGACGATCCTTGCCTTGTACTTGTCGATGCTGTTGTCTTGCTTGCGTTTGATGCGTAAGACCCACTTCACGCCCACCACATGTGCGTTTGGTGGTCTGTCCACCAGCTCCCACGTTCCGTTCTCTTTGATGGAGGCGAGGTCGCTCTCCATCGCCTCCTTCCACTTAGCGGCGTCCGGCCGCGAGAGAGCCTCGGCGATGGTAGCCGGCTCTCCCTGCGCAAGGCACGACCAGCTCAGGCCAGTCCACTCGGCCTTCCCTCCGTGGTACTGCTTTGCAGGCTTTGCTTGGCGCTCACTGCGCCGCAGTGGTGCTGGTGCTGGCTGCTTGTGCTGCTGCTGCTGCTTTGCTTCCCCAGGAGGGGTCGCTGGGAGGGAAGAGCCACTGGCCTCCGAGGAGGCCTCGGATGTCTCCGACGCGGTGTCGGATGTCAACTCCGCTTCAGCCTGAGCGGACGCTCTCCCTGAATTGGCAGCCTCGCTGTCTACGGCCACTGGCGTCCCACACCAGTTAGGCGGGGGTGTGTCACCCGCCTCCAGCAGCACGATCCACTCTCCCCGTTTTGGAGAGTTGTCTGGGTCCAGCAGTTCTTCCTTGCCGTGTGTCTCTTCCTGGAAGGTCACATCTCTGGAGGTGATGACTCTCCCTGCTGCCTGGTCCCACAGCCTGTACGCCTTGTGCGCAGCCTCATAGCCGATCATCACGCACTTGCGCGCACGTGCATCCAACTTCCCCGCTCCTTGCCCATCCTGGACTTTGGCCCAAGCCGTGCAGCCGAATGCCTTTAGGTGAGAGGCATCCGGCTTCCTTCCCGACCACGCCTCCTGCGGCGTCATGCGTTATGCACTTTGCTCCTTTTCTGTCCCCTTCATGCGTAGTGCTGCAGCAAGCATGAGGTTGATGAGGTAGCATGCGGTGCGCGCTGCTTCCGCCCAGAAGCGAGGAGGGAGTTTTGAGTCGAACAGCATGGTTCGCGTCATGGCCAGAATGGTCTGGTTCATGCGCTCGGCCACGCCGTTGCTTTGCGGTGTGTAGGGGGTAGTAGGTTGGTGGACAATGCCGTGTGCCCGAAGCCACGACTTGCACCCCTCGTACTCTCCGCCATTGTCGCTCCGCAGGGCCTTGACCTTCCGCCCGGTTTGTCGCTCCACCATGGCGACAAACTCTTGCAGGCGCTCTAGCACCTCTCCCTTCGTTTTGAGGAAGTACACCCACACTTTCCGAGAGTAATCATCGATGAAGGTGAGGAGGTACTTGGAGCCGCCGTTGGACGTGGTGCACATGGGGCCACACACATCGCTGTGGACGAGGTCGAGTATGCCCTCTGCTCTGCGACTGTTTTTGGAGAAGCGTTTCCGCTTTGTCTTGCCTTGCAGGCAAGCCTCACACCCAACGTTGCATCCACCCTTCAGCTCACACCCCTCTAGCCCGCGTACAAGCTTCTGCTCCTGCATGACCTGCAGGGTGCTGTCGGCCACGTTCCCAAGGCGTCTGTGCCACAGCTTCGCAGTTGCTGCTCCCGCGTCTTTAGCCACCACAGCAGGCGGCATGGATGGTGTCTTGGCGTTCGGCGATGGTGCAGCTTCCGCTACTGCCTCTGCCGCCCCAGCGTGCCCTTCCGCGCTCTTCGTCTGCAGAACATAGAGCCCATCCGTTCGTGGCACCTTGGCGACAAGGTCTGATGCAGCGTAGGTAATTGTCACATCCTCGTTCTTGAGGATGACGGCTTCCTTCTGTGTGAACACCACCGTCATCGCGTGATCCGTAATCCGCGAGACGGAGAGGAGGTTCGCGGCGAAAGTTGGCATGTAGACAACATTCTGCAGCCGCAACTCCTTGTCGGCTCCGTTGAGCCGCGTGTGCACGACCTTCTCTCCCTCACCAGCCGCGTACTCGATGCCGCCATTGGCGCACCGGAACTTGGTCGTGGACGGTGTGAGGGACGAGAAGCCTCATGCCTCGCGAGAGGTATGGTAGTCCGTGCCACTATCGAGCCTGAAGGCTCCCGGCCGCAGCAGCGCAGAGCCCTTGGGAGGGGCCTTGCTCTCGGCCATCATGCTCGTGGACGTCGAGTCCACCTTCTTACTCACGTTGCTGCTCCCACCACCGCCTCCTTCCTTCTTTGGTGCGCGACACTCCCGCGCCCAATGCCCGGCCTTGCCACAATTGTGGCACTTGCCCTTCTTCTTGCCGCTCTTCCCGCCGCCACTACCTCTGCTGTTGCCATGAGAGGAGGTGCCTCCCGAGCCACTCGCATATGCGGCGTTGTTGATGACGCCGTTGTTGCGCCGCATGGCCTCGTTCCGGACAAACTCGGAGACACAAGGGTACGTGAACTGCGACTCCTCCCAACCATCCAAGGTGGTGATCATGGGGCTCCAGCTTGGCGGCAAGGCCATGAGGAGAATCATGGCCTGCATCTGTTGGTCGAGCTGCCAGGACATGGCGCGGGCTTCTTGAAGCAGTCCTTCGAACTGCTGGAGGAAGTCCGAGATGGACTCCCCCTCGCCCACCCGCAGCCCGATGAGGCGCTGCAGGATGAAGAGTCGATTGGCAAGGGAAGTTGACTGGTACACGTTCGTCAGCTTGGTGTAAGCCTCAGCTGCCGTCGTGCACCCCTCGATGTGGGAGATTAGGGAGGGGCTTATGGACGTGATGAGGAGTGCGAGAGCGACGTCATTCCGCTCTTACCACCCTGCGTATTCTGCGCTTGCCACGTCCTCCGGTGCTACCTCCGTCCCTTTCAGCATGTTGAGGTACCCGCGCACACGCATCACCACCTCAAACTGCCATTTCCACGTGCCGAAGGCTTTGCCATCGAAGCGTGCGATGGCATTGGTTGCACCCAACTCGGCGGGTGGTGAGGTGACTGGAACGATCTCTTGACCCCCCGGCATGATTGCGGTGTGGTCAAGGATGCTCACTTAGTCTCTGCTGTTCTGCTTCGTTGAGGCCGATGTAGGCTGATGAGGCTGATGACTACTACAGATTTTCAAGGTGCAGTCCGTTGCATACCCCTCCAGCCGATGGTCTCTTAGCTATTGTGGAGGAAGTGCTCCCACAGACACGGGGTCGTACCCACAAGGGCATAGTGTAACCCGCTTAGGACTCGAGGGTCATACCAACAATGGCAGAGTGTATCCTCGTTCCTTGTCCGTGGAGAGCAAAAGTGGACCACGGGTCCAACCCGCGTCTGGTCTCTCACAATGCGTACCTTGGTCCAAGTGGACCGACGATGAAGCAGATGGAGCAGTGGTGTCTTGTCTGCTACGGAGGTACCTGTCACGTGAACTGAGCGGTGGTACAAAGAACCAAGTTTCCCGATCAGTGTGGGCCCATCACCCTTTGTCACTCCGCATTTGGCCATGGTCTAGAGTAAACGGCGCCGACAGGCAAACCGCCGACCGCCCTTGGTATTTCAACCAAGGTAGAGATCACCCACGGAGTGGTGTTTCCATACTAAAAGGTTCACTTAGCTTGTCCCAACCGTGGCCGGAGAGTGTTCCAAACTCTCACCCAACTGGCAATGCTACACACCAAAGTGTGCACTTGCACTTGTTCTTTACCCTCTTTCTTGGTGGCCAACAAGTGATTAGTTTTCTCCCAAGTCTCAAGAGTAAGAGATGATGATTAATCACATGCAAATGACAGGCCTTATATAGTCTCTGGACATTGCTCCCAGTGGCTCCTTGGAGGGGCCTCCCCCCCAAGGCCACCCTAGACAGTGTCATCAGCTTTGATGACATGGCACCCTCTGTGACCACCAAGTGGCGCTTGATCCACCTTGGACCTTAGAGGCTTCTAGGAAGCTTCCTTGGCTCTTTTTAGTCACAAAGAAAATTTTGGTCCTGGCGGGATTCAACCCGGGACCTCTCGCTTGCGAGACGGTGCCTTCACCCACTAGGCTGTAGGATGTTGTCTTAAGGAGCATGCACCAGGTAGACTACCAAGAGTAGACCAAGGGGACTTACTCCACATGGATGAGCAGTGCATGCCTTGTCTCTCTCAGCCTCTCTTGCATGTCGCTGGGGGACTTGCGCTACAAGCGCAGTGCATACCCAGTCTAAATCTTCCGCTGATTGGACCAGGGGTATACACAGAAGACAACAGATCCCCACAACGACTTTGACGTACTATTTTCACAGGGGACGAGATGGCAAGTGCTGGACTGTCGAAGACCAACAAGGGCAAGGTGGTGACGGCCTCACCACATGCTCTTGGCGGACTCCAAATCTTGGGAGTCGTCGCCGCGAGCACGGTTGCCAAACCAAAGGCAACCCTATCGCCAAAGGCAACGGACGCCAACCTTGGTGACACCGACCTCGATGAGCACGTCGACGCGCACGTGGGTGGCCCCCACGCAATGGACGACGCGCTTGAGGAGGACCATCCGGGCATGGACCCCGACAAAGAGCACGACGTTGAGGATGGTGAAGGCGATGAGGATCGCGATCAACACCATCGCTGTACGGTGAACTTGAGTCGATTGCTTGAGAAGGACAAGGCGCTCGCCGCATCGCCCGGAGCCGCCGACAGCAGCGAGGCTGCCAAGAGTAGCAAAGGCACTGAAAGCAGCCACGCGGGAAGTTCTTACGAGAATGAGCCGGACGACATCGCCGCAAAGGCAATTCGTGATGATCGCCACAGGCTTGCAGAGTTTGCGGTGGAGGCGGTGGACCGACTCGAGATCACCACCAATAGTGTAGGTACGGCACCACTGGGAGGAGGGGGGGCGGACCCCCCTTCCTACGATGTAGCCGCAATGGGGCAGGGCAGCGCCCACTCGAGCGTCGTCGTTGACGACAACCTCCTCTGAAAGGTGGGACTCCTTGGAGGTGTGTGCGTAAACCGTACCCTCTTGTAGTGGGTAAAGGTGCACGGACAATATGAGGACCTGGAGGGTATCGCCGATGCTCTGACGACATCAGAGCTCAAGTTCGCGTTCGCCAACCTGCTGGCCCACATTAGGTAGAGCATTACCGACCTCGACCGTGATCGCCAGCTGTAATGCCTAGCCACCCATGAGGCAAGCCGCTGATGCAACGACCTGAACAAGGCATTGCAAAGCGTGACCGAGGTGCGGATGCAGCAGTAAGCGTACCGTGCCGCAACTACTGATGCCACTGCCAGTGGTAGTGACGAATTTCCTACCTCGACGACTTCGGGACCGGTCATGCACATGTCCTTCCTCCACAATGTAGAGATCTTCTGAAAGGGCGTGAAGCTGATCGACTGCTTGAACCTCATGGAGCATGTCGTGCACATCTACAAGGCTCCACTCAGTGAGTGGGGCGACCTTGCCACAATGCGGCTTGAAGACAAACTCTTCAAGTACGTGGTCAAGGAGTGGAGTGTGCAGAGGCCTCACCTTCAGTGGCAACCCATGCTGCGAGAAGCTTTCTACGCAATCATGCATGAGAATTGCACCCCGCGTGAGGAGGCGCAACATGCCTTCCACAAGATCAAGGACTTTAGGCAGCTAGGTAACTCGCTTGAGGCCTACTTAAGCGAGTTTACCGTGCTCATGGAGGAAGCCGAAAGCTTCACCAAGAGCGACGGTACCCATAACTTAAAGCATCCAGAGTGCTTGTTGCTGGAGTACTTGTGTGATGGTCTTGCTAGCGAGAAATTGAAGGACAAGACCACCATGACCACAACGGGCCAAGCTTGGACAAGCTGGAGGGCATTGCGAGACTACATGAGCAAAGTGTATTCGGTGAACCCGAGACACTACTCGGATGCACGACCAAATGTGCGTGCATTGCAAGGCCGCGATGCACGCATGGATGCTGTAGGGGCTGGAGGGACAGCCGAGTAGCAGGACAGTGTCAAGGGCAAGCAGCCGACAAATCCCCGAGCCAAGAAGACTAGTTGGAACAAGCCCCCCAACCATAAGCGTGGCCGCAACAATGACGAGTTGCAGGTGGCGCACGAGCGTCATGACACAGCCTCCCGCGAGGGACTGTGCCACAATTGCATGCAGCCCAGACTCAGTGCCTTGAGGCTGCTGGTGGTGGACAAGAGGCCGCTGCGTTAGCTGCAGCAGCAGCAACACCTCATGGGGAGGGTGCGGCAGGAGGCCACGAACACGGCCGTGGACAGTGTCACGGTCACGGCAATGGGCCCGGCCGTGGTAACGGACAAGGCCGTGGGGCGGGTTTCCCCAATCCCTCAGTGACGTTAGTGGGGACCACTCAAGGGTAAAACTTGATCACGAGTGTGGGTTCATGTTTCCCGACGAGGATGTTAAATAATTTGAGTTTTTGACGAGTTCACATTTCTCTATTGTTTTCTCCCCTCTCATTGAAACTCATTCTGCACTTGCTGATTGACATTACCCACTAAATCTTGCATCACCGGACGAGATGCATGACCGAACCTACTTAGTGGTGGCAACACCGTCCACTATGCAATAATTGTGTAACACAGTGATTGAAGCAAACGCCCTCAAAGTGATGAGTTCAATCATGTTTGTGGTACCTTTAGTTGACGATTTTGACCCAGTGAAATTTAGAGACTCAAAGGTGCTAGCCGAATTCACACGTGCCCACAAGATGTGGACTCAAGAAGGTGAATCATGGGAGCTACGCCGTAAGCCGTCTTGATTTTGTATTTATGACAGACTCGACTTGTCATCGTTAAGCCTGTTCACTCGGAAGAGTGGAGGCAACATGACAATGAAGTTCAAAGGACTCCTAGCTGGTACTCCCACGTACTTGATGACACTGGAGGGGATGACTCCTTTGATAGAATTGGCTTTACCCGACAGGTTGGCCTGAAGTATGAGCCATTGAATGTCGCAGTTTTTTTTGTGAAAACCGTACGGTACTCGTGATCGGTACTTGTAAAGCAAACATTTGTATTCAGAGGTACACACTGAGTGTCACATTGAAGGTACGCAACCTTCTTGACCTGTTTGATGTGGTGCTAGGCAATCGATGGCTCTGTGAAAACAAGGCTCTGATGTACTTTCAATCAAAGCATTTGATCCTCCAAAATAGACGGCGTCGCTTTACATTGATTCCAAGTACGTACTTATTTCCGACCCGACTCAAAGTCCATGCCAGCTTGTCTACGATACAGGTCAATAGACGTGTTCGACAAGCTTGTCGATACTTCTTGGCTTAGCTGCATAAATTGGAGGACAATGTGAACGAAGACACTCCAGAAGAGATCAAATCTCTATTGGTGGATTTATTGGATGTATTCCAAGACCCACTGGCTGGGCTTCCACCAGAAAGACACATGGGCTACACGATTATGCTACAACCAGAGGCGAATCCTCTGTTCAGACTCATGTATCGCCTTAGTCCAGCAGAAAGGCAAGAGGCCGAACGCCAAATCAAACGCCAAATCAAAGAGTACCTTGCAAAAGGATGGATGAAGCCAAGTAGCTCGCAGTACGGTGCGTCGATGCTTTTTGTGAACAAAAAGGATGGTGGTTTACGCATGTCCATAGATTACTGGGCGTTGACCAAGCCGATGGATAAAAATCAATTCCCTTTATCGTGGATTGAGGACCGTTTTTGACAAACTCCAAGGGGAAAAAGTATTTTCATCCTTGGATTTGTCTCAAGGGTACCATCAAATCCGCATCATAGAAGATGATGTACCCAAAACCGCGTTTTGGATGCACATGGGACACTATCAGTTTTGAGCATTATGCTTCGGGCTTACAAATGCCCCGGCAACCTTCCAAGAAGAAATGAACCGAATTTTCGCCAAGCAACTCATTCGGTTTGTTTTGGTTTACTTGGACGACATCTTGGTTTTGTCCAAATCAATGGAAGAGTACATAAAACATCTGCGCGAAGTCCTCACAATCCTTCGGGAACATGAATTCTATGCCAAAGTGAGCAAGTGCAAGTTTGTACAAGATGAGCTCGAATACCTTGAACACATCGTTGGCAAGGACGGCATCCATGCCGACCCACGAAAGGTCCAAGCCGTTGTAGACTGGCCACCTCTAGAAAATCTTGGGCAGATTCGGTCTTTCTTCGGCCTTGCAAACTGCTTTCAACGGTTTATGCAAGGGTATTCCACCTTGGTTGCACCGCTTATCAGGCTCAGGCTAAAAGACGTGCACTGGGAATGGACATCTGATTGCGAGAACACCTTTCTCAAAGTCAAAGAGCTTCTATCCACAGCGCCCGACTTAGCCCTTCCGGATCGATTGCAACCGTGGGAGGTTCGATGTGATGCGTTGGTAGTAGGACTTGGAGCCTTCCTCATGCAGAACAGTCATCCATTTGCGTATGAGAGCTGGAAGCTCATCCCCACGGAAACGCGATTTGCGACTGGGGATCAAGAGCTCCTTGCGGTAGTACATGCTTTCAAGATGTGGCATTGCTACTTTGAGGATGCTGAAGAGGGTGTGAGGGTCGTGACCAACCATAACCCATTGGTGTTTCTGCAAATGCAACCAAAGCTGTCAAGAGGACAAACGCGTTAGAGCGAACACCCAAGTTGATTCTTGTTCACATGGGAATATAGACTAGGACGCATCAATGTGGCCAATCCACTAAGCCGGCAACTTGTGGAAGTTTAAGCAACCACGGAGGTCAGTGGGTGTTTTATGGCTATTACAATAGCAACAATACAAACACCACATCCCCCTGCACCTGTGTGGCGACCACCACGAGGGATTATCCATTACAACGGTTTTGTCAACAGGATCCGGATGGGATACTGTGTAGATTCTTGGTTTCAAGACTCTCAAAACCTGGACAAGTACAGATTGGTGGAGGCCGCAGGAATCTTCTGGCATGGAGAACAAGTTGCTGTGCCAAACTCAGGAGCCCTTCAAGCAAAGATTATCTTCCAGTTCCACGACCCGCCGGTCGCAAGTCATGTGGGACCTCAAAAGACCAAATGGGCACTCTTTGACCACTATTGGTGGCCAGGATAGAGTGTCGATCTTCGTAAGTATTGCATGACATGCGACCTATGTCTTCGGAATAAGGCTAGTAATAAGAAGCTTGCTGGACTCCTCCAACAGCTTCCCATTCCAGGGACTCCATGGGAGTGCGTCAACATGGACTTCATTACTGATCTTCCCGACACGGCCTGTGGCCACGATGCAATACTAGTGGTTGTGGATCTTCTGACGAAGATGACACACCTTATTCCTACAACCACTGATGTGAACACAGAGGAGACCAGTCGTCTCTTCTTTTAGGGTGTCGAAAAGTACCACAGCTTGCCGTTGCGCATTATCTCTGATCGAGATAAAACATTTGCTAGTAATTTCTGGCAAAAGATGCACGAGTACTTCGGCAACAAGTTGCTCATGGCGACAGTGTTTTACCCTCAAACTGACGGACAAATAGAGCGCATGAACCGCACTCTGGAACAAATGCTCCGCATGTACGTGGACCCTGCCATGAATGACTGGGACGTATTCATACTACTGTTAGAGTTTGTGGTGAATAACTTGGTGAACGAGTCTACATTGTTCACACGGTTTGTCTTGAACAGTGGTTGGTGTCCAGCGGTGCCCTCTTCATTGGTGAAGAGTAGGAGTAGAGGAGAACAGGTTCCTTGTACTCAAGCCTTTGCCGATCGCATAGAATCCTTGTTACAAGATGTGAAGGGTCACCTTCGAGCTGCTCGGCAACGACAAAAGGAATATGCTGACAAAAGTCGTTGTGAGGTCTCGTTTGACATCGGTCACAAAATGCTGTGTAGCACTAAGAATCTTGGACTGCAGTCGCGAGGGGTACAAAAACTTCTACCGAAGTTGATTGGGCCATTTCCCATCGTTACCCGCATTGGACCAACGACATACCAATTGCTGTTGTCGCCGAGTATGAAGACAGTGATGTCTTTCATGTGAGCATATTGGTTCCATACAGAGCACAGGGAACCGTTCAGCCACTGCCGACAATCCTTGCTGGCGACATCCAATACGAGGTTCTTTGTCTATTCAAGCACTGAGAGCGTACACTTTGGTCTCGGATTGCTAGGGACTACCTCGTTCATTGGGCTGGGCGTGGACCTAAAAAGAACTCATGGGAGCCCGAATCGTGGTTGCCCACAGGGTGGTCAACGAGAATTGGAGCGAGCTGGCAACTCGCATGGATCGACATGTGTCAGGGGGAACCACCTAAACGTAAACAAGTGAACAACATTTTCGTAGGGCGGCATTCACGGACTATAACCATAGGAAGTTCGGGACGCCCAACATGGTTGTCGCACCAACGCTCCAGCCTAAAGGGGGGAGACCGCTAGCCGTGCACACAGACAAGCTGTAGCTTAGGTCCAAGTGCCATGCACGTGTTCATCTTTAGCTCGTGATTGAAATTATTATTTTCTTTCACAATGTTCATGACTCACTATCTGTCAATCCTGCTTGTTGTTCATGAACCGAGATGGTTCATAATGAGTGGGGAGGAATGTAGCGGGAGGGCCGGTTTGGCCCTCCCTCCTTGCTGAAGTGAGGGGTGCACCACCCCTCGCGTCAGCGAGGGCTGGTCAACGGCTTGCACTTCGCTGGCCGCCTGCCAGCTCGCTGCTGGCCGGCTGGACCGCCGGCGGCCGGCCAAGTGACCGGCCGGCCACCTGCTGGCTAGCCGCTAGCCACTGGACTCGGCCTCAACCCGATCGATGGCTGAGGGGCCACAAGGGCCTCTAGGGTAAGGCCTCGTGGCCTCGTGCCCTCGCCCTTGTTTGCCCTCCTTGCAAGCGAGCAAGTGAGGACGAGGGAGGGGGACAAGGGACGAGAGGCAAGAGATCCTGGCGGGAAATTGCTAGCGTGCCTCACACGTGACGATTTTGTGCCCTAACGTAAAAAATGTAAATCAAAGTTTGTTTGTGACAAACTTCGACATATAGTAACGGAATAACTCGTGCGATCGCACGAGTTTGAGGTAAAAACCCCCAGTTTGGGTCCCAAAAGCAGGGGTAAGGCTAAAAACGGAAATGGGCCTCCAGAGACTCGAAAGATTCGAGTCTCCCTGCTCTGGGACGTTGATGAAGATTACCCCTCAGTCTTGCGAAGGTGAAAAACCCCTGATGCGGACTGGGAATGCCATTCTGCGAACTCCGACGACCACTTCAGAGCAGGAGATGGAGACTCGACCCGTTACAGATGTACTCCAAAAAGTTTCTTAACAAACTTCCAAAGTTTTGGATTATTCTCCATTGATTAGGTTGTTTCCACAAATCTCCCTATCTGAGCAGACTAAAAATGACGTGTAACTTATGTTGTACATGGTCATATACTAAACCCTAAAAGGATTGTATGAGCAATGTACTCCTGCACGCCCTGAGAAGATCCTACGGTTGTAAGCCACCGACATCCTGTCGACGAGCTATGGATTGGTAGCCTCGTTCAACCGCTCATTCTTTTGTGACTGGTCGCCCGGGTACTAGAGCAACAACTAGTCCCTTCCTTGACCGTGGGCCCCTCCCCAACCCGCACAGTGCTGGACTTGGAGACATGCTTTGAGGTGATCAACAGTTAGAAGACAACGGCCGTTCCACATCCCAGCCCCTTGTGGACACCCACTTTGATGCGAGGCTGGTGTTCTCTACACCAACGGCCGGCCACCAGACTGCGATCGCCGGGGAGCACGACTGCCGCTGGCAGAAATGACTCTCAAAAGGATGGTGCATTCGTAGCCATGTTCTTTAATCTTTTCTTTTCTTTCTCTTAATTGCTGCGTGGTCAGAGGCAAGGGCACTGTGGAGGAGACGAACATTATTCCATCGCTGATTTTGTACTTTGTTACCGCTGACTTCTCTGGCCAAGTTTTACTTTCGTCCCCCAGCACAATTGTATTGCTGAATCCGACTGTGGGGGAAATTGGCTACCAGAATCGGTGAGGGGTCATGATAAAGTTTGTCTTAGGAAAACAAAACATATAATAGCTGAAACAGGCACGTGAATGAATCATTTCATCATTGTAAAGTGAATATGATGTCTAGAGACAACTACATCATCATGTTAGTTACAAAGCATTAACCCTACACTACGTGAAGTCACACCATACACCTTTAAGAGTCTATTTGCGAATTCAAACTCATATTGGGAAAACATTTAATGATGTTTTATTTCTAATGTCAAACATAAGGTGAACTATTCATGTTCACAATGCAAGGCATGCTCCTTTTTCATAATTAAACCCCACAAGCACGTGGCCGGTGCCACCTGACTCGAGCAAGGGTCCCTGGCCCATGGACGGTTTGACTGAATGGCTTGAGGGTCAAAGACCCTCAAGCACCGCGGTTGTGGCCTAGTTTGCCAAGGATTCCATCCAATCCATTACATTCGTATCGGAGCGCTCGGATTCGATTCCGACGTGTGGATGCTGATGGCGGCTCTCTCTTGGGGTGGGGGAGTGTAGCATGCGGCTGGTGCCACGTGGCTTGGGCGGGAGTCCATGGCCTATGGACAGTTGGATGGGACGGCTTGAGGGTCGGAGACCCTCAAGGTGCGCATTTTTGGCCTAGTTGGCAAATAATTCGGTCCAGTTTGTTACAATAGATTTGAGGAGAAAAAATGTGACTTGCGTCAATGATTTTGATACATGAGCAACACAGGTAAAATTATCATTTTCAAATGTCGGAGAAGGTCTTTGAGTGCGTATGTCCTTGGAGTACATAATTGCCTAAACTCCGCGAGTGGAAATTTCTTTCCCTACTTTCATGGCCCATCGGGTGTTGACCTCATGATTTGTACCCTGTTCGCCTGAGTGCATTTCAGCCACCAACCTCGACCTCCAGTATTCCGCTTCCAAAGGTTCTCATTGTCAGGAAAGCGGCCCCTTGGTGGAAGCAGCTCCGATGTGCCCTGATGGGTCTGCACTTGTTGTTCACGGCATTATCTGTTTGGGCGTGTGGTTCTGAGTCTAAGCGTGAGCTTTTGGTTGCCTCACGCTATGTTTCCCGGGAGTAGAAAAACGTCAATTTTGCGAGAAAGTCACTTTTGCGAAGGGAATAACGCAATTATGCATTCGTTTTTGAACATGGACATAATCTCAATATTTGTAGGGCTAATCATGAGCTCCCCAACGCACCAAACCGTGCACAAATTGGATCACCATAGCTCCCGCTCCGTCAGCCAATGTGCAGCACCCCAAACCAGCCGCTCAGCTGGCGGAGTACACCATGTCGCCCACCGAGGCACCCTCACACATCAAGGACCCATTAAAACGCCATTTCAAAGGCACAGATTTCCCTACGCATAGTGGAAGTGTCCCTCGCGCCTTGGGGATCTGTTTCGATGAGTTAATCATCGTGTTTGGTGATGGGGATTGATGTGGTTCGAAACCTGTTCGCGGACTTGCAATCAAAATTTTGGATGGTCCCCGAGTAATAAACTGTACAACTGAGTTTCGGAATCGAGCCAAGATTTTGGCTAAGTCCCTTGGAAACAAAACTGCACTATTGACATCCGGCGAATCATCCACCGGATGCCTCGGCAGTCTTCTGGAGCAAAATCCCCGAATGGAATTTCGTTACTCGTTACTGTCAGTTATTAACCGGCAGTCGAACCGGGACCGACTCCCAGAGCCGCCGTGCACATCCCAACTTTGGAATTCCATATGTCCCTCATTACTTGTCCGATTCCAGTGAAACAACTTCCACCGGATTCAGAAACGCGTCAAATTTCAGGAGGAATCCTCCACTTTAGGATCTGAGCAATTCACGAGTTGCCAGATCCAACTGCAAGGAATTTCCTCTCTCTGGCGGCTTGTCAGCGCCTCCCGACACTGCACTTGGGCATGCAGAGGGAGAATCTTCGATACTCACAACTTTGACCACCATCTAGAATGGACAACAGAAGTATCACTAAGTGTATAAATGTTTCAACACTACTTTGTCAACTTCTCGATGGCACGAAACTTTCATAAAACCGCGCCTCAATATCCTCGAACCCCCCTTGAGTTCTCAGGGGAGTTTCTCACAGCGACCACCTACGACACGACGTCACATTTGTCGCTCGGCTTGAGTGATGAAGACCCAACAAATGCCTCACAGTAATTGTCATCATTTGATGTATGTGCATGACTTGTTCAACAGTTGTTATCTAAGTACATACTGCTTAATGCAAGTTACCGTACTTGTATAAAAATTGTGTTGTAATTAATCATTTGACCTTTTTAACTTTGCCCCTAGTTATGCTATCCATGTTTTTCCTTGTCCCTAGTTTGTTTCATGTGAGATTGGATTCATTTGTCCGTAGGCTCCATGACATGTTCTTGGAAAGTTCTAGTGTTTAGGATTTGTTCACGCTTTTTTGTTCGCATATACCATCAAGAATCAGGACCAGACGTCATTCATGTGTCTTTTTCCATGGATGGTCATGCGACTCCTCGTAATGACATCGTTTCATGTATGGTGCTATCATCAGCCGCTAAAGATTAAAAAATTCAAACTTGAAACTTCAAACATTGCCCCTGTGCGCACGGTCAAAGTTGAGCTTGCTCTCTGACCAAAAAAACGTTTTGTCCTCGTGTCAAACATAATTTGCCTGTTTTGTCCTTGTGTGTATTTTCTAACGTCCTTGACGTACACGAGTCCCTAAACTCCACTAGTGGACATTTCTGTCATTACATTCATTTCCCAAAATGCGTCGACCTCAAGATCTTCACGCCATTCGGCCAAGGTCATTTTTGCCAACTACCTGATCTGCGGTGTTTTGTTCCAAAATCTTCTGACAACTCTGACCATATTCTAGAAAGGTTGAAAAAAATCACAAACTATATCGATGTTTAGATAATGTTTGATCGACTTCTTGACGATGTTAGAATTTAAAAAACAAGCGCCTTGATATTATCAAAGCCCTCCAACTTCTTGGCGGGGCTTCTTGAAGCAGCCACCCACAGTGAGACCTCGCGTGTGTTGCTCGGCCGAGTACCAAGGACCTGACATATGCCTCATTCTCATCCTTGGTATTGTATACATGCGCTCCACTCACTCGACACTTGCCATCAAAGTACACTAACTGCCTCAGACCAATAAACCACTTGTCCCAAATCCTCCATTTGTCTTTTGTCTCGTACCTCATCCTTGTGAAGCACAAATGTTCCGCTCGGTGTAACACTTGTTATCATAGCACAGCGACGCTCGAGGGGCAACCAATGTAAAAAGACCTGGGTGCGGTTCCAACGTGGCCAGACAGGTCTTCTTTGCTCACGGCTATGTTTTGTGCGGGTGGTTCTCAGTCTAAGCGTGAGCTTTCTGGTCGCCTCACGCTATGTTGTTGGCAGTTGAAGAGTAATGTGAGACAGTCACTTTTGCGAAGGGAAGAATGCAATTTTTCATTAGTTTTTGAACATGGGCATGATCTAAATATTTGTAGGGCCTGTCATGAGCTCTCCAACGCACCAAACCGTGCGCAATTCGGATCACCGTAGCTCCCGCTACGTCAGCCAAAGCGCAGCACCCCAAATCAGCCGCTCAATTGGCGGCGCGCACCACGTCGCCCGCCAAGGCGCCCTCACACATCAAGGACCCATCAAAATGCCATTCTGGAGGTACAGATGTCCCTACGCGTAGTGGCGGTGCCCCTCGTGCATTTAGGGTCTGTTTCGATGAGTTAATCATCGAGTTTGGTGATGGGGACTGATGTGGGTCGAAACCTGTTCGCGGACCTCCAGTCAGAATCTTGACTAAGTCCCCGAGTAACAAACCGTAATACTGAGATTCGGACTCCGAGCCAAGATTTTGGCTGTCACTCAGTTACAAACTGCACTCCTGAAATCCGGCGGATCATCCACCGGACGCCTCGGCAGATCTTCCGGAGCAAAATCCGCAGATGAAATTTTGTTACTCTTTCAGGTCAATTATTCATCGGAAGTCAAACCGCGGCCGGCTCCCAGAGTCGCCGCACACATCCCATCTTTGGAAGCCCATATCTCCCTCAATACTAGTCCGATTCCGGTGAAACAACTTCCACCGAATTCAGCAACTTGTCAGCTTTGAGGAGAAATCCTTCATCTGAGGATCCGAGTAATCATCGTGTCACCAGATCCGTCGACGAGGAATTTCCTCTCTCTGGCAGCTCGTCGGCGCCTCCCGGCGCCGCACTTGGGCATGCAGAGGGGCAATCTTCAACATTCTCCCCCTTGCACCTGCCATGCCTGCTGCTCCTGCTTGCTCTCACTCATCTTTCGCTGCGCCCTCCAGCCCATCATAGCTGGTCATGCCAAGTCCAGCCACGCTCAATGCGTGCCGGTCGACGGGTTGCGCTTTGCTCATGCAATCCGTAAGCATGTTGTGCGTGTTGCAATGCTCCAACACCACCTGCCCCTTTTCAACCATGTCCTGTGCGTAGTGATGACGCACGTCAATGTGCTTTGTCCTCCTGTGTTGCGTCGGGTTGTTGGTCAGTGAGAGTGAGCCGGTGTTGTCCTCTTGCACCACCGTAGGCTCCTTCTGCGGCACACCCAGCTCCCCCAACAACCTGCGGAGCCACACCACCTCTTGACCGCCTCGTCCAGCGCGATGTACTCTGCTTTGACTACAAAGGTGGTGACGCAGTGTTGCTCTCTGCTGCACCACAAGACCGTTGCACCGCCGAGGAAGAATACGTAGCCGGATGAGGACTTCCGCTTGTCCACATCGCCGGCGTAGTCTATGCCCGTGTAGCAGACCAGACGCAAAGGGTCCGCCCGCCCCTTGCCGTCGAACTTCAGGCACGCATGCCGCGTCGCTTGTAGGTAGTGGAAGATGCGCTTGACCGCCTGCCAGTGTAGTGGCCCTGGATCGGCCACGTACCTGCTCACTTGGCCGAACGCGTAGGCCAGGTCCGGTCGTGTCGCCACCATGGCGTACATGAGGCTCCCCATCGTCGATTGGTAGGGCACCCCTGCCATATCCTCCCGCTCTTCTCTTGTTTGCGGCACCATTGTCGCACTCAGTTCACAGGTTGTGGAGACTGGACTGCCAACTTGTTTGTAGTCCTCCATGTTGTACCGCTTCAGCACCTTGGTGACGTATTTGGTTTGTCCCTGCTCAAGCGTGCACGCCCTTCGGTTTCGCGTAATGCTCACCCCGAGGTAGTACTCCAACTCTTCCAAGTCCGATATCTGGAATCTGCTGCTCATCTGCTCTTTCAGCTGCTGTACGCTTGGAAAATCCGTCGCGCACAAAATCAGGTCGTCCACATAGAGTGTGACGATTTGATGGAGTTGTTTGTCACGCCGCATGTACATGCTGTGATCCGCATCACAACGCTTGAAGCCGAGTTGTACCATGAAGCCGTCCATCTTTTGGTACCAACATCTGGGCGATTGTTTTAGCCCGTACAAGGACTTCCGTTGCTTACACACCTTGCCCTCCTGCGCCTCCACCCCCTCTGGCACCTCCATGTAGATCTCTCTGTCTATGATGCCGTTGAGGAAGGCCGTCTTTACGTCCATTTGGTGGAGCTCCATGTCCTTTGTTACCGCCACCGCAAGGATCGCCCGGATGCTTGTGAACTGGGTGATGGGGGCGAACATCTCATCGTAGTGCTCGCCCTTATGCTGTGCGTATCCCTTTGCCACTAGCTGTGCCTTGTATTTATCAACCACACCTTCCTTTGTGAACTTGGTCTTAAAGACCCACTTTGAGCCGATGAATTTGGCATCTTTCGGCCTGTCAACCAGCTCCCACGTGTCGTTTTCCATGATGGACGCCAACTTCAATTTGATGGCCGCATCTCATTGATCCCCTTCGGGCCGTGCAAGCGCCTCTTGCACAGTACTCAGCTCTGTTGATGCAGCCAACATGCACCGCGTCATTGCGATCCATCGAATGCTGCTTGCGTCAAAGCGCTTCCTTGCTTTTTGTTGCCTCCCACTGCGACGCGGTAGTTTTGGTGGCGCATTGTTGCTCTGCAGCGATCCCTCCGACTTAGCACGCTCCAGTGAATCATCGACCGGACGCCTCCCTAAGGATCTCTCCCGCTCTGGAGAAACATCACCCGAACGGCCGACACGTCCGGTGGATTTTCCACCGACACCCGATGCACACTCTGCCGGGAGTACGCGCCTTGGCACTTTGGTGCCTCATCCGCCGGATGCTTTTGGTGGATCTTCTCATTAACTTGATCGTCACCGGAGTCCTCCGCGTCGGCTACCACCTCTGGTGCACCTTCGCGCTCGGATGCCGCATCCTCAACTTTGGCGTCCGCCGGCACCTCATTATCAAGGAGCTGGAACCACTCCCCGGTCTTTGGGGAGTCCACCACGCCCATGTCGTTGCTGCTGATATAGCTCTGCTGCTTGTCAAACTCAACGTCTCAGCTGCGGATCACCTCCCCCTTGAGCATGTCATAGAGCCTGTATGCCTTATGAGCACTCTCATAGCCAAGGAAGAGATACGAATTTGCTCGCGGCTCCAGCTTGCTGTCGCGTCTCTGCGTAGCCTGCACCATCGCGTGCACCTTACACCCAAACACTTTCAGGTATTCCACGCTTGGCTTGCGCCCGCTCCAAACCTCCTGCGGCATCTTCTAGCCACTCTTCCCCTTCAACACCACTGTAGGAGTGAGGTTGATGGTGTAGCTTGCTGTACGCACAGTTTCCGCCCTGAAGGTTCGCGACAATTCCCCATCCACTAACATGGTCTGTACCATGTTCAGCAGCATGTGGTTCGCCCGCTGCGCCACACCATTTGACTGAGGCAAACACGGCATAGTTTGTTGCCATTTTATGCCCTTCTTCATCCACCCGATACAGCCAACATACTCTCCGCCGTTGTCGCTGCGTAGTGCTCTGAACTTCCGGTCAGTTTGCCTCTCCACCGCGGCGACATACTCCTTTGGCCGATCCAGGACCTCGCCTTTCCGCTTCATGAAGTACACATACAGTTTTCTGCTGTAGTCATCTATGAAGGTAATAAAGTAACGCGCGCCGCTCTTTGAATCCGTCTTGAATGGTCCGCACACGTCGCTGTGCACGAACTCTAGCTGGTCCGAGGCGCGATTCACGTTCTTGTTGAATGGTTTGCGATGCGCCTTGCCCAAAATGCAAGGCTCGCACTTTTTGTGCTTTGCTGCATCTGTCGCCTCTTGCACACCGTCGATGACGAGGCAGCATACCACTTCGCACTTTGCCATCTCCTTCACGACTGCGAGTGAGGAATGCCCTAGTCGTCGGTGCTAGAGCTCCAAATCACCTCCCCCTCCTTTGGCCTGGTTGACGGTGCGCTCTTGCGAGTCTGCGGAATCTGTCGCCACGGGGATCACCTTGCTCTCCACGAAATAGAGGCCTCCCTAGCGCTTAGCCTCCAGCACGGGCTCGCCGCCACCATCCTTCCACACGACTGCCCCTCTTCTCCAAAAGAGCACCTCGTACCCTTGTCAGTCATGCGGCTGACACTTGGAATGTCAGCCAAGCCAGGCACGTGTTGCACGTTCTTGATCACGCGCTGCACCCGCTTCCCACCAACCACCACCTCCACGTCCACGTCTCCTTGGCCAGCCGCTGGCTCGACATTGTTGTTCGCGACCTCCATGGACTTGCTGGACTTGGTGTAGTTGATGAACCCGATCTTCTCGACCTGGGTGTGCTCCTCGGCTCCGGAGTCAAGGCATCGCCGGTCAGCCTTCTTCAGGTAGTGGTTTTGAGTGCCGTCGACAAGCACACTCTTGCCTTTGGCGTCCTTGCTGCCGGCCTTTGCCTCCTTGGTGCACTCATGGGCCCAGTGGCCCTCCTTGCCGCAATTTCGGCACGCACCCACGCGCCATTCTTGCCGTCACCATGTCCACTACCTCCCTTGGCCCTGCTTGCGCCACCACGTGTTTTGGTGACGAGGGCCGATGAGGACGACGAGGACTCCCCACAGCTCCGTCGCTATGCCTCGTTGCGGATGTACTCTCCGACCGTGCAGTAGGTGAGCTAGTCCTCTGCCCATCCTCCCAAGATAGTGATGAGAGGGCTCCAATTGTCAGGAAGGGCCATGAGAAGGGCCATCGCCAGTAGCTGCGTGTCGATCTTCCATCCCACGTCGTTGCATTGTGAGGGGAGCGACTTGATCTGGTGCATGGCGGTGATGACATCATCTCCCTCCTCAGTTCTCATTGTCAAGAGTCGCTTCAATACAAAGATCTTGTTTGCCAGCAACTTGGATTGATGGATGGCACAGAGTTTTTGCCAAGCTTCGGCTACCAACTTGCAGCCCTGGAAGTAGTCCCACTGCATCTCGGCCGTCCCGGACACCAGCAGCATGAGTGCCTTCGTGTTCTTCTTTGCGAAGGCCTCCTTCTGTGCTTCCGTCACCGTCGCTTCGTCAAGGGCTTCTGTTCCCTTCATGACCTCCAGCAGCCCCTTATGCGCGAGGTGCAGCTCAAAGTGCCACCTCTATAGCCCGTATTCAGGACCTCCTGCATACTTTTGGATGGGTTGCATCTCCTTCTGCGCCATTTGCGCAGTCTTCAACTCCAGGACCTCAGAGCTTGACGGCAAAGTCGTCCCTGACGACAGTCCCGTCCGCCACGAAAGCCGTGAGCGATTTGTAGACCAGTCAGGGCTGTGGGTCCATAACCCTTTTTTCACAAACCGGAGTGGGGTTCCAATGTGGCCCAAAAGGTCTTCTTTGCTCACGACTATGTTTTGTGTGGGTGGTTTTGAGTCTAAGCGCGAGCTTTCTGGTCGTCTCACACTATGTTTCTGGGAGTTGAAGAGAAATGTGAGACAATCACTTTTGCGAAGGGAAGAACGCAATTTTGCATTAGTTTTTGAACATGGACATGATCTAAATATTTTTAGGGCCTGTCATGAGCTCTCCAACGTACCAAACCGTGCACGATTTGGATGACTGTAGCTCCCGCTACGTCAGCCAAAGCGCAGCACCCCAAATCAGCCGCTCCGTCGGTGGCGCGCACCACGTCGCCCGCCGAGGCGCCTTCACACATCAAGTACCCGTCAAAACGCCATTCTAGAGGCGTAGATGTCCCTACACGTAGTGGCGGTGCCCCTCGCGCCGTTGGGGTCTGTTTCGATGAGTTAATCATCAAGTTTGGTGATGGGGATTGATGTGGGTCGAAACCTGTTCACGGACCTCTAGTCAAAATTTTGACGGTCTCCGAGTAACAAACTGAACTACTGAGATTCGGACTCCGAGCCAAGATTTTGACAAAGTCACTCAGTTACAAACTGCACTCCTGAAATCCGGACGCCTGGGCAGATCTTCCGGAGCAAAACTCCGAGATGACATTTTGTTACTTGTTCCGGTCAATTATTCACCGGAAGTCGAACCGCGCCCGGCTCCCAGAGCCGCCGCGCACACCCCAACTTTTGAAGCCCATATCTCCCTCGTTACTAGTCTTATTCCGGTGAAACAACTTCCATCAGATTCAGCGACTTGTTAACTTTCTGGAGAAATCCTCCATTTTAGGATCCGAGTCACCATCAAGTCACCAGATCCGTCGACGAGGAATTTCTTGTCTCTGGCGGCTCGTCGGCGCCTCCCGGCGCCGCACTTGGGCATGCAGAGGGGCAATCTTCAACAACCAACCCATTAACTACCTGGCAACAACTTCGCAGGAGTCTTCAACGCATCTTCATCATTTAGAAGTTTGCAGAATTTGCGATGAAAAAGGTGAAAGGAGCAAGCTCATCCGATTACGAGCAACAGATACCAGAGAAGACTACAGCGATGGAGGATCATTAGCACACAAACAACGATTATCTTGAGGTAAACCAGAATTTAGCGGTAGCTTTTGCAGCAAATGGCACAATAATTAACAACTCAAGGGACAATTGGTGACGGATCCCTCGGGCTCGGCGAACCCCCTACCCCAGTTGCAGCCCGTCGGGACGATACGTGGTATGATGGGTGGCACCTGCGGACAAGAGGAAATCAACCAAAACCTGTACTAGAAATTTGTGGGAATTGAGAGCCTCAACACCCATCTGCTCGAAGAACTCAATGCGGCATTAGAGGAGCCTTGAAACTCTTGTGTACGCAAAGTAGAACTCACCAAGAGAAATTTGCATCTCTCGAGTGAACCCCATATTTGATTGGCGCTCCTTGAGTTGTTTGTTCCCGCGAACTCCAAGGGACTGACTGTCAGGATGTGGCTGACGATTCTGGAGGTTTGCTTCACTATTGCTCAGGTCAATAACAACAAAAAGAAATCTGATCTTGCGTCTGGCTTCTGCATGGCATGACTTTAAGTTGGTGGCCTAATACAAAGGCCATCCGACGACACCAGGAAACTGGTGGAGCTGGATCAAGGGCTCACACGTCTGCTCTCACGTCGTCAACCAAGGGCATACTGCCTCTCAAACACATTAATCTGACATGGCACTACTTTCTCATGGAGCGACCTCACGCATGTGACAATCGCTCACTTTAGGAAGCTAAACAAGAGGTCTGATGCACACTAAAGACTATAACGGCTGCATCACTAGTCCCGCGTGGTGGAGTACACTAAGTTTTCTGCAAAATCATCACTGAAAGTGACCTCGCTCCTGATGAACCCTGTTTTTGCTACAACGACCCCAACTGAGATATTTGACAAGAATTTTTGGCATCGAAGATGACCTTATGCGAATGATTCTAACACCCAACCATATTGATAGTGCCGACTGCAATGCTCAGATGTGAGAATTCAATGGCTGGCGACCCCAAAGCCACAAACCTTATCATGGCAGAGGAAAGTCCCACTTGGTGGAAACCTCATCTCTGATGTAGATTGACGTCATTCATCAACGTGATCAAGGGCTGTGCACAACTTGCAGGAAGCTGGGTCATATGTCGTGCGACTGCCGAAAGCGGCAGCAACAAGCCAAAAGGTGAAGTCACAAAAAAAGAGTGAGGATATGGGAAAGTCAAAGGACATAAGTGGACGGCGAGGCTGCTGTCTGGTCAAGAAAACATGTGTCGACAGATTGCCCATCTGAGCGGATCACATTGCCACAAATGAGGGTTCCCAAGATGGCAAAGTTTGACAAGGGGTACGGGGACGGCCAACCCGCGATACTGCTACGAGTACAACCGATGGGTTGTCAGAGTCGCAAAACGGTACCGAAACTAGTGGATGGAGGATCTTCTCATAGTTTTTGTAGCAATGAGATGGTTTGGAAGCTGGGTTTGTAGACTGAACAGGGGGTTTTTGAAGGAACAACCATCAACAGACCACTGAATTTGTAAACCACTCCGACTACATATCAACGATCTGCACAACATAACGGTCTGGAGAACGTGCCCAGTGATTGACCAAAAATCATCCTTGTATGAGAGTTCCTTGACCATTACAATCCGCAAGTTGACTGGAGCAGCACATCACTTTACGTCAGCATTAATGGAAGAATGTGACACATGCCTCCGGTTGAGCAACCCATGACACTGCGGCATTTACGAGAAGCATCAAAGGTGGATATATGAATTTGCGGTAGTCATAAAACACCAACCGATATCTTTGGACGTGGCCAAGAAATACATGGAGCACGGAGCTCAATCGTGTCTAGTCTATGTGGAAGCGGGAGAAGCAAAAAAATCACAGCTACCAAGGCGATGACACCGGCCTCGACGCCTCAGAAATTTGCACCCGTACCGAAGGCATTTGCAGAGCTCATTGAGGAGTTTGAAGGGTTTTTTCCCAATGAAATGCCCCAAGAGCTACCCTCGCAACCGAACTTTGATCATCAGATATACCTGAAGCTGGGCAGCGGACTGACGGTAAAGGAGACCGATTGGATGAGCGGTCATGAGCTGACCGAACTCAAGAAGTGGCTTGACGAGATTCTCGGGCAGGGGCTCATCAGACCCTCCACGTCACCTTATGCAAAACCTGTGTTTTTCTTGAAGAAGAAAACAGGAGAGGTGCAGATGTGTATGGACTATTGAGAGTTGAACGACATGAGCTACACCCTCTCACAAGCAGACAAACGTTTTCACCAACTCCTTAGGGCCAAAATCTTCCGCAAATTGACCTACGCATCGACTATCGTGAGATCCGTGTATCTTATAGGGATGCCAAGACGACAGCATTTTGCACTAGATATGATCACTTTAAGTTCATGGTTGTAATGATTTGGGCTCACAAATTCCCCCGCAACATTCATGGTAGCGATGAACAGAATTGTGTGCCTGTACCTCGATGATTTCTTTCATCGTGTATCACGAAGACATTATGGACAAAATTTCGGCCGCATCCTGGAGGAGCATAATGGACGTCTCCAAAAACCTTCTTGAGATGGTACAAAGAGAAATGTTTTGGAAAGCTCTCAAAATGCAACTTTGGTCGTCGTTCGATCCAGTTTTTGGGCCACATCATGAGCGGCGGACGAATCACCATGGACCCAAAAAGGTGGAGGGAATCGTTGATTGGCAGGTGCCTACGAGTCTTCAAGATGTCCAAGTGTTTTTGGGCTTTTGCAACTACTACCATGGATTCATAAAGGACTACACACAAGTGTCAGTGCCTCTCTTTGATCTCACCCGGAAAACCACTTGGATAGCGAACAAGAAGTGTTCAATCCTTTGAGAAATGCTCTGACCTTAGCACCGGCCTTCAACTAGCAGATCCAACGGTGGACTACATCATGGCCATTGACAACTCTGATCGAGCTATCAGATTTGTTCTCCCCCAAGGCAACCACGGTGGATAACAACCGGTCGCATACATGTTGCAAAAACTACATGGGCCGGAACTCAACCATATAGTACACGAGAAAAAAATGTTGGCTGTCGTGCACGCGTTCATGTGGCGGTGCTACTTGGAATGTGGATGATGCATCGTCCGCACTGACCATCTTGGCCTCAAACATCTCAAAACTTAGCCAAATCCAAGCCATCGACAAACTCGATGAATGGAGTTCCTTGAGTCCAACTTAGACTACGATATCAAGTACGTCTCTGGAAAACCTAATCTAGCCAATGCTCCGAGTCGGCGATCAGATTTAATGGCTGAGATCAACATGTTGCTTGTCAAAAGGGACCCATACATCACAAGGCTGTTCAAGAAGGGATATGAGGAGTTTGGCAGGTACAACAAAACTAAGTTCTGGTTCGACAACCCCTACGAGCAAAAAAGATTCACTTGCCAGGTCATCGTCCCTCCGAACGAGGAACTACATGTTGAAATGTGTTTCCAACATGGCCTGACCACGTCCTGAGGTTCACAGCTCTTTTGGGCAGCAGTCTTAGACAAAATGTGTGCTTTCTGGTGGCCACACACTATGTGAGCAGAGTTCTGACAGAATTCAGCAATACCCAAAGTTCGAAGAGATGAGGATCAATTTTGAGTGGATTTCTGGACACAAACCAGGTCAGCAAAGTTATAGTGCTAGTCACAGGCGTTCCAACGCACCAAACTGCGTACAATTTGGACCACCGTAGCGCCGGATACGCGATTCAGAGTGCATCATTGAGTCTCTGTCCCTGACAGATCAGTAGGGTGAGTGATGGGCGCCCGAAGCGCCCTAGACCCCAGTGAAGCATCAGACCGCCATTCCGAAGCGCACATGGATCCAATGAACTGTGGGATATTGCTGCTAGAATCCCCCAAGGGGCGCCTCGGCCATGGTGTGCGTGGTGGGAGTCGAACTGGTCACCGCCGGATCATTTTTCCGGCCGGTACCAAGTCTGCCGTCCAAACCCGGACAGCCAGTACCACCTCCCAACTTTGACGGACCATAACTCCCTCAATTCTTAACTAATTGCTATGATTCAAATTGCAGCTGGTCCAGCGTGTCCTCTAGTTTCTGAAACATCCATCCATGCATGCAAACATGTACTGTACGAGGATGTGGAGCCATCACCCTGAAAACAACAACTCCAGGGTATGGCACGGGGCACTATGTAACAATCTCCGCCTTGCTCCTGCCATGCCAGATGCCTCCCTGCTCACTCCTACTCATCTTCCAAAGTGCTCTTGAGCCCATCATAGCCCGTAAGTCCAAGGCCTGCTACACTGAGGACATGCCGATCTCTGGGCTGTGCCTTGGTCAAGCAATCTGCAAGCATGTGCGTCGTACTATAATGTTGTAGCACAACTCGTCCCTTTTGGACCATGTCGTGCGCATAGTGGTAGCGCACGTCAATGTGCTTTGTCCTCTTGTGTTGCGTTGGGTTGTTGGTCGGCGAGATGGGGCCGGTGTTGTCTTCTTGTACCACCGTAGGCTCCCTTTCCGGCACGCCGAGCTCCCCCAATAGCCTACGGAGCCACACTGCCTCCTTGACCGCTTCGGCCAGCGCGATGTACTCTGCTTCCACTATGGAGGTGGCGACGCAGTCCTGTTTTCTACTGCACCACGAGACCGCTGCACCTGCGAGGAAGAATACGTAGCCGGAGGCGGACTTAAGCTTGTCCATGTCGCTAGCATAGTCTGCATCCGTGTAGCAGACCAGACGGAAGGGGTCAGTCCTCCCCTTGCCGTCGAACCTCAGGCACGCGTGCCGCGTCGCCTGCAGGTAGCGAAGGATGCGCTTGATCGTCTGCCAGTGTAGTGGCCCTGGATCGGCCACGTACCTGCTCACTTGACCCACCGCGTAGGCCAGGTCTGGTCGAGTCACCACCATGGCGTACATGAGGCTGCCCACCGCGGACTGGTATGGCACCCCCGCCATGCCCTCCTGCTCTTCTTTTGTTTGCGACGACATTGCCGCGCTCAGGTCACAGGTTGTGGAGACTGGACTGCCAACCGGTTTGTAGTCCTCCATTCCGTACCGCTTCAACACTTCGGCCACATACTTGGCCTGCCCCAGCTCAAGAGTGCGCGCCCTCCGGTTCTGCGTTCTCCTCACACCGAGGTAGTACTCCAACTCCCCCATGTCAGACATCTAAAATCTGTTGCTCAGTTGCTCCTTCAGCTGCTGTAGAGCTTGCAAGTCAAAGGAACACAAAATCAGGTCGTCCACGTAGAGTGCAACGATCTGATGGAGCTGGTTGTTGCGCCGCACGTACACACTGTGATCAGATTCACAACGCTTGAAGCCGAGTTGCCCCATGTAGCCATCCATGTGCTGGTACCAGCACCTTGGTGACTGTTTTAGCCTGTACAAGGACTTGCGCAATTTGCACACTTTGCCCTCCGGCACGTCCACTCCCTCCGACATCTCCATGAAGACCTCCTTGTCAAGAATGCCGTTCAAGAACGTAGTTTTCACGTCCATTTGGTACAGCTACATGTCCTTGGCAGCTGCCACCACGAGGATCGCCCGGATGCTCATGTTCTTGGCGACGGGGGCGAACGTCTCGTCATAGTGCTCACCCTTGTGTTGTGCAAATCCCTTCGCCACCAGCCATGCCTTGTACTTCTCCACTTTACCCTCATTGTTGTACTTCGTTTTGAAGACCCACTTGGAGCCGATGACCTTAGCGTCTTTTGGCCGATCCACGAGCTCCCAAGTGTCGTTCTCGGCAATGGACGCCAGCTCTGACTTGATGGCTGCGTCCCACTGCTCCACTTCAGGCTGTGCAAGCACCTCTTGAACGGTTCTCGGCTCTTCTGCAACTGCCATCATACACCGCGCCATGCCGATCCAGCTGCCTGATGCTGCGTCGTACCGTTTTGTGGCATTCTGCTGCCTTTGGCCGCGTCGCCGTGATTTTGGTGACACCGGCAGCTGGTCCTGTTGCTGCTCCTCGACAACTCTGTTTGCGTCCTCGATCTCATCTGCTTCGGCTGCTGCGTCCTGCGCCTCTGCGACACCTGTGTTTGCACCATTGCTTTGCTGCACCCCAGTACCATCGCACTCCAAAGACGCTTCGTCAGTGTCGGCGTCCGCCGGCTCCTCCTCATTGGTTAGGAGCCGGAACCACTCCCCCTGCTTCGGAGAGTCCACCACGGCGTTGTCACTGCTGCTGCTGCTGCTGTAGGTCTGCTGCTCGTCGATCTCAACATCACGGCTGCTGAAGATCTCTTCCTTGCTCACGTCGTAGAGCCGGTAGGCCTTAAGCACGCTCTTGTAGCCAAGGAAGAGACACGACTTGGCGCGTGGGTCCAGTTTTCCATCGCGCCGTTGTGCCGCCTGCACCATCGCGTGCGCTTTGCACCCGAAGACCTTCAGGCACGCCATACTTGGCTTGCGCCCGCTCCATACCTCCTGTAGTGTTTTCCAGCTGCTCTTCTCCTTGAGCACCACTGTTGGGGTCAGGTTGATGGTGTAGCTTGCCGTACGCACCGCTTCCGCCCAGAAGCTCCGCCGAAATCCCGCGTCCACGAGCATTGTCCGCACCATGTTCAGCGGCGTTTGGTTTACACGCTCCGCCATGCCATTAGATTGTGGCGAGTAAGGAGTTGTGTGCTCCCACTTGATGCCCTGCTCCTTCAGCCACCCACTGCAGCCCACGTACTCTCCGTCGTTGTCGCTGTGTAGCGCTCTGACCTTGCGGCCAGTCTGCCTCTCCACCGCGGCAATGCACTCCTTCAGCCGGTCCAACACCATGCCTTTCCGCTGCATGAAGTACACATAGAGTTTTCTGCTACAATCATCGATGAAGGTGACAATGTATTGTGCGCCGCCTTTTGACGACATTTTGAACGGTCTGCACACATCACTGTGCACGATCTCTAGCAGGTCCTGGGCGCGCCCTACGTTCTCGTTGAACGGCTTGCGCCTCGCCTTGCCCAAAATGCAAGACTCGCACTTTTTGTGTGCTATTGCATCTGCTACCGCGTCTGCTGCATCAGTGATGTCGAGGCCGCGGACCATGTCGCGCTTCACCATCTCCTTCAAGACTGTGGGCGACGAATGCTCCAGCCGCCGGTGCCAGAGCTCTAGATCAGCTCCCCTTCCTTTGGCCAAGTTGGTGGCACGTTCTTGTGAATCTGCTGCGTCTGCTGCTGCGGGGATCACCTTTGTCTCCACGATGTAGAGACCGCCTTTGCGCTTTGCCTCCAGCAAGACTTCACCATCGCCGTTGATGCACACCACTGAGCCTTTCTTGCAGAAGAGCACCTCATACCCCTTATCCGTCAAGCGACTAACACTTAGAATTTCAGCCACGCCGGGGACATGTTGCACATCACGGATGACACGCAACATCTGCTTACCGTTCACCTCCAGCTCCACCTCAACGGTTCCTTGGCTGGCCGCCGGCTCGAATTTGTCGTTTGCGACCACCATAGACTTGGCAGATTTGGTGTAGCGGACGAATCCCACCTTCTCGACTTGGGTGTGCTCCTTGGCGCCGGAATCCAGGCACCGCCTGTTGGCCCCTTTGAGGTTGTGGTTTGTGGTGACGTTAAGGAGCGCCTTCTTGCGTTTGGCTTCCTTGCCACCGGCCTTCGCCTCCTGCGGGCACTCGCGGGCCCAATGGCCCTCCTTGCCACAATTGTGGCATGCACCTTTCCTGACGCCCTTCTTGCCACCACCCTTTCTGCCGCCTCCCTTCCCGCCACTACCGCCACCACGCGTTTTGGTGACCACGGCCGATGAGGACGACGAGGCCTCGCCGCTACTGCGACGTTGCGCCTCGTTGCGGATATACTCGGTGACTGCGCCATAGGTGAGCTTGTCCTCCGCGCATCCACCGAGGACGGTAATGAGGGGGCTCCAACAATCAGGTAGAGCCATGATGAGGGCCATTGCCTGCACTTGAGAGTCGACCTTACACCCCACATTGTTGCATTGTGAGGGGATCAACTCAATCTGCTGCATGGAGGCGAGGATGTCCTCGCCCTCCTCGATCATCACCGTTAGAAGCCGCTTCATCGCAAAGATTCGGTTTGCAAGTGACGTGGATTGGTGGATGGTGCAAAGCTTTTTCCATGCCTCGGCAGCGAGCGCGCTGCCTTGGAAGTAGCCCCATTGGTTCTCGGCAGTAGACGCCAACAGGAGCATGAGCGCCTCGGTATTCTTCTTTGCAAAGGCCTGTTGCTCCTCGTCTGACGCGGTCTTCTCGTCGAGGACCTCCGTGCCACTCATCACGTCGAGTAGCCCCTTGTGTGCGAGGTAGATCTCAAAGTGCCACCTCCACAGCCCAAAGCCAGGGCCGCCCGTATACTTCTGGATCAGCTGCGACTCCGTTCTCAGCGCCATGTTGCGCTTCTGCCACCTGGGTCGTCAGACGTTGACATCGAGGTTGTCCGAGACGCTCCTCCTATCCGCCCCGGAAGCCGTGAACGTTTGGGACCGGTCAGGGCTGTGGGCCCATAACCCTTTGTTGAAATGTGGTTCCAACGTGGCCTGACCAAGTCCTGAGGTTCACAGCTCTTTTCGGTAGCAGTCTTAGACAAAATGTGTGCTTTCTGGTTGCCACACACTATGTGAGCAGAGTTCTGACGGAATTCAGCAATACCCAAAGTTCGAAGAGATGGGGATCAATTTTGAGTTGATTTCTGGACACAGACAACATCAAAGTTATAGTTCTAGTCACAAGCTTTCCAAAGCACCAAACCGCGCACAATTTGGACCACCATAGTGCCCGATACGTGATTCAGAGTGCATCACTGAGTCTCTGTCCCTGACAGAGCACTAGCGTGAGTGACGGGCGCCCGAAGCGCCATGGACCCCAATGAAGCATCAGAACGCCATTCCAAAGTGCACATGGATCCAATGAACCATGGGATATTGTTGCTAGAATCCCCCAAGGGGCGCTTCGGCCATGGTGTGCGTGGTGGGAGTCGAACTGGTCACCGCCGGATCATTTTTCCGGCCGGTACTAAGTCTTCCGTCCAAACCCGGACGGCCAGCACCACCTCCCAACTTTGACGGACCATAACTCCCTCAATTCTTAGCTAATTGCTGCGATTAAAATTGCAGCTGGTCCAGCGTGTCCTCTAGTTTCTCAAACATCCATCCATGCATGAAAACATGCACTGGACAAGGATCTGGAGCCATCACCCTGAAACGGCAACTCCGAAATATTGCACGGGGCAATATGTAACACTACAAAGGATGCTACTGGAAGAATGCCATGACACAGGTCCAAGTGGACTCTTTGGCAATGACATGATGCTTAAGAACCTGGAATACAACTATTGGTAGGACAAGATCCAGACCGACATGGCAGCTTTATGTAAGTTGTACAACACCTGTCAGAGAAAAAAATCTCGTCGGATGTGGCCACCCGGTCTACTCCAACCACTACCTATTTCAACAAAGACATAGGTCAACATCAGCATAGATTCCATGACAAGATGACCAGCGACCGCCGAGGGGTATGACGCACTTCATCCCGACAATGACCACCGAGCAGACCAATGAGATGCTAAAAAAACTCATCCGCACTCTATGCAAGCCTCATGATACCAAAGTCACATACAAATCCTCCACTTCCACCGTAACTGGTAACTGAGACTGTGTACGGAATAATTCATGCCACACCAACTGGATTACAGAGTCAGAGCAACATCCTTGTAGTCAAAATCCACAATAGGGACTTTGCAATGATTTTGGAGAAAACACTGTAGACCCTTGCAAAGACTCAAGCAACCATGAAGCGAGTGGCAGCCCAACATCGCAGTGATGACGTGTTCTGCGCCTGCAATCACGTCCTCCTCACCTCAACAACCATCAAACCCCACAGATCAGGATTTTGCAAAGTTCAAATCTCGCTGGTTGGAACCGTTTGAGATGGAGCGAATGCAAACCCCATTCTTTGCTCGACTTTGCCTACCTAGCAATGGCGATACATTGTGTCTTCCACATCACCAAACTCAAACACTACCAAGACTCCAACACGAACTTCCCAAACAGAGATATCACACCTCCACCTCCTGTAGATCAGGACGGGGATACGGAGTACGTGATTGAAGATATCCTCAAACATCCACACTGTGGAAAAATGATCGAGAGTCTGGTCAAGTGGCATGGATACAAATCTACACATAATAGCTGGGAGCCCTACGATAACCTCTGAGACATCGACCACCTGATCGATGGCTACTACCGTTGTCATTGGCCTACGTCTGCTAATGCGTCGGGACCTCATGGCAAAAAGGGGGAGAAGTATTACGTCCCTGACAAACACAAGTCCCTAGAGTCAACGAGTGGGCATTTGTTTTCTTTACACTCATAGCCCACCACACGTGGACCTCAAGATTCTTCCGTCGTTTGGCCGAGAGCATTTTGGAAAACTCCCCCAACCTCCGGTATCATGTTCTAGACGTTTCTGACAATTTTGACCACCTTCCAGAAATTAAAAAAAAAAGTCGCAAACATTATCGACGTTTTGACGTTGTTTGGTTGAACTCTCGACAGTGCTAGACTTTGCAAAAGAAGCACATCAATGTTCTCAAAGCACCGAGAATTCTTGATAGAGCTTCTCAAAAGAGCCACTCATGGTGCAACCTCGCATGCATCGCTTGACTCAAGCACCGAGGACCCGATATATGCCTGATTCTCATTCTTGGAATTGTATATATGTGCTTGAATCACTCGAAACTTGTCACCAAAGTACCAAAGTACTTACTGCTCAATACAAATCATCCATATGTCCCAAATCATAGAATAGTCTCTTGTCCCACACCTCATCCTTGTGAACAACATAAGTTCCACTCGGCGTAACATGTTTATCAAACTCCCAAAACCATTGTCTTCATGTTTTTCACTTCTTGGCTCAACCTTTCATGTACTAGTACGGTATCCATTTGTTGCCATTCCTTGACTTGTTGTCTGCTCTGCTCATCATCCCTGTGAACCACCCATGTTCCTCTTGGCATAACACTTGGTATTAGAGCTTAGTGGCGCTAGAGGGGCAGCTGACGCATTATCTACAAAATGAAAACTTTGCAACCATCTTCATTGCATTTCCACCATTCTGAAGTTCACAAACCTTGTGATGACAACACTGAATGGAGCAAGTCCACCCAGTGACAAGCAGTTGTAACCGACGAAGACTCTAGGGATGGCGGATCAGCAGCACGTGATCAACGACACTCTCCAAGAAAACCAGGAAGCAGGGGCAAATTTTGTGCAGAATAGCATAGTACCGATGACCCCAAAGGCCAACCCATTGATCAAAACCTTGGACTCGGTGAACCCTGCGCCCCTGCTGTTGCCCATCGGGTAGAGACCTGGCATGGTGGGAGGCACCAGCCGACATGCCCGCACAAACGAAGACCTATACCAAAAGTTTTTAGGGCTCGAGAGCCTCAACACCCATGTGCTCCAGCAACCCAACGCGACAATGGAGGAGCTACAACATGTTTGCGCGTGGGAGATGATGCTCACCGAGAGAAACTTTGAACTCCCAAGTGAATCCCAGATTTGATAAGTGCTTTCAGAACTGTTCGATCATGCGAACTCAAAAGGACTGACGGTCAGGATGTGGCTGATGAGTTTGGAGGTGTACTTTACGGCTGTTGGGGTGAACAATGACAAAAATAGAGTTGACTTCGCGGTCTTGCTTTTGCGTGGCATGGATTTGAGTTGGTGGTGTTATCTAAAGACCATCAAATGGCAGCAGGATACCAATAGAGGTGGATCAACAGCTCACACCACCACTCTCACATCGTCAATCACAGGCATTCTACCTCTTGAGTAGATCAATCCAACGTGGTATGAATCTCTGACTCCACCAGAGAATTAGATGGACTTTGTGTGGGCCACATTCGCGTATTTTGGTAAAATGAACGAACAAGACCCATACCTCGCGAGGCTGCTTGCGAAGGGTTACGAGGAGTTTGGCGAGAATGACAAAACCAGGTTCTGGTTCAACGACCCCTACTGGTCACTGCAATTCACTCACCAGGTCGTCGTCCCACCAAACAAGGAGCTGCGACAGCTGCTATTGGAAGAGTTTCACGGCACAGGTCCAGGTGGACACTTCGGTGCGGACAAGACGCTTAAGAAACTGACAAAGTATTACTTGTGGGACAAGATGCAGACCATCGTGGCAAACTTTTGCAAATTGTGTGAAACTTGTCAACTGCAAAAATCTGGTCGCACAAGGCCACCAGGATTACTCCAGCCTCTTTTTGTTCAGATGAAGCCGTGGGCCAACATCAGGATGGATTTTTGTCAAGCAAGCAATGGAATAGGTCTCCAGTGACACGAAGTCTCAACCAACAAGTGCTCAGGTCCTCACCACCATCAGGTAAACAAATTTGAATGTGCAAGCCAGAAAGCATTGAATACGTCATGAATGTAACCATGTAGATTTGGAGAAGTTTTAAGTCCAGCAAGCCTGGCTCTCATTGTATCCACATTGCCAGTTGTTGTGGATGGCTAGACCTAGTGAGAGGCGTAACAAGGGAAGCGATAGCTTGGAGAACCATGCTAGAGACAGAATGCCATGGTGTGGAGATCCCATGCAAAGGTAAAAGTTACACACATGGAATGAAAAGTAACAAGTAAATACGGTGTTAGGTGTGAGAAACGGGTTGAAAAGCGAGCAAGCAATGAGCTCAGCATTGCTTGCAATCCTCATTGCTCGAGGATCTGAACCACACCTTTCAATTTCTGGGGAAACCTCCAAGATGGGATGCCGGATAAAAATCTGGCAGCATGCACTCTAAGGGGAGCAATCCAATGTTCCATCTCTTGGACAGTGGAACCTCAAGAATCAATCCCTGCATCTGTGTGGTGCATGTGCTACAAGGCCAGAGGTCATGCCATTTATGTGCCACATAAACCATCAGTTTTGACTATGTTGCCTCTGTTCTGATGACCACAACTCATCGAGAAACCATGCTGTGGACAGTTGCACCTTGGTCTACACGATCCACGACACACAAGATGTCCTTGTTTTGCATAGGCAAACTTGGTAGTGGAAGTGAGTTGGAGGTCACCAACAAAAATCTTAACATAGTCACATAGCATGTTGAGCATGAGTACATGATCATACACATCCATGGTGGATGAGCTAGAGTATAGGGAAATGACATGATTGTTCAATGGAAGCATGCCCTGCACATGATTACGATGTCAATACGGACATTTGCATTTGGATGGAGACCATCCATTACCAAATGAATTTAACTGTTTGAGGCATATAGAATGTCCAAAGTATGATCTAATTCCTTAGGAAGGATTTGGCTTCTCCAATGGTTCTCGGCACCATAAATGTGTTTTGTAGTGTATGAAAATATTTTTGTCACCATTGATGTGCATAATGGCAGAACAAAAGAGATTGCCATGGTGTATTGCAACACACATTGAACATGAACTAAAGTCTGTGTTCCAAAATGAATGCAGTTGCCAAGGCACGCTTTAGAAATCCAAGCTATAGCAAACATAGTGGATGAACAGAATGCAAATTATGAAATGATTTCTGATGAATCATGCACCACTCATATCCTATCCCTCATGCGATTCTTCTCTGGAATATGCCTTGGAGTGTTATAATGCGTTGCCTGCACCCATGAACCTCATTCCTGCTTCATCCGTGCTAGCCTGTCCTTTTTCCAGTCAGAGGACCAATGGTTTGCAGTCTTCATGACATGCTTCACCAATTGAGGCACCGTGGACCTCTTAGTGCGACACACCTTTACTCAAGGCCCGCAACGACATCTTCCTCATGAACCTGCAGATTTCTCTCCATGCGCCACAAGATCTCAATGACAATGGGCATGGATCTGCACATAATGATTCAAAGAATATTCTCATGTGGATGTTACGTTCGCAAACACTTCTACACAGGTACGTACATATGCACTTGCACCAACACATGGATGTGCATGCGTACATACATATGCAGACACACATGAAGCTACATACCCAGATGAATACATGCATGCACGTACACACATACAGGCATGTACAGACTGCATGCGTGCGTGGGGGAGGAGGAGGGGGAAGGGGAGGAGGAGGGGGTGGGGGAGGGGAGGAGGAGAGGAGGAGAGGTAGGGGGAGGGATACAAAAGAAGCTTTGCACAAAGGGTTAAAACACACCTTCAATGCCATGCATGCTTGTAGTTGAGCCAGTCCTTGTCTGGGTCACAGCACCACTCTGCTCCATGCTGAATCATCAAAGCAAGAATTGGTAGTCGGTGACGTTCTCCCCACAACCGTCCTTCGTTTGCGTCATTTTTTTACGTTGAAGTTTGTCTAAAGAACTTAGCTAGAAAAGAATAAGCCATTCTTCCATACTTAGGTTCAACTGTTTGGTAATTGGCAAGAAGGAACTTGTCGGTTTGTCGAGGTGAAGGATTTTCGTGACTTAATGAATCAAGCGATGGTCATGGGTGCTCATCTGCTGCTGGAGTTGTCAAACTCTCCACACATGGAGATTCCACATGTGAAGTACGCTGAGCACTGTGAGTGCTTGTAGCCTGAGCCACCAGAGTGTTGTGCAAAGCGCACCCTCGGAAAGCGTGTATCAAGGAACATCATTTGAAGGGGAGGTCACCTTAGGGCGTGGACCACCTCTAGAAGTGGAATCTTGTCTGTTATCGTTGCGGTTCCTAGCAGGTGACTCTTTCTCTCTGAATCAAACCTGTGCAGTTCCTCTGTCACCAGCCCCTCCACCACCCATCTCTTTGAAGATGAACCAGACAAAGTCTGCGTGATCTTCATAACGGAGTTTGCTTATGGCTCAGGACAAGTTCCCGTGAACTTGTCCAGTGCTTTGGTCACCTGTTGTAGAATGTGTCCTCCTCTTGAAATCAGCTGTCTCGATGCTCCCGAGGTCTTTAAATGTGACGTTGCTCCTTTTAAGATCCCATGCATGCTCTTGTCGGTGCAGGTGCTCTTGCATTCACTAGGGGAATTCTTCAAATGAGGGGCTACAAGCAGAATACATTGGTGGAGATGGCTCATACACAACTACATGCACAAACACGCTTCATATGACCATGTGACTTGTTGGAATCTCACATCATAAAGTATGTAGCCATGTCAGTCCTTTTGTTGGTGCAAACAAGTCTTGAACGATGACCTTGCGAAGGAACTTTGACATTCAGTGCTGATGTCAGGAGTGTAAGGTTCCTCATGTGCAAAAGGCTACAAAAATGCAAGTTGAACATGGATTCATGATTTTGCAGAAGAGCACAAAGGCTGGATGTAAAAGCAATGACCAATACTCACAAACGTACCTGGAACACCTTTGGATGTTGTGACTCCATCCATGGGAAGATGTTGCAAAGCAATCGCTGACTGACATTGTCCGGTCGGCTTGGAATCCAGGGAGAACAAGGTTTACATCCATGCAGACAAGGCCTACGTAACAGAAGACTTGCGTGTCATCCAGCCGGTTGGTGGAACAAGGTTCCACCAACCGGCTACGGCTATGTCACTTTGTTCACAGCCATGGAAGGTAGCGAACATGGTTCCGAAGGACGGAAAGCATGCGTAGCCTTCATAGTTTGCACTCCCACAACTCTGAAGACATCCTTGATGTAATCCCTTTGTGCTTGATTTGTGAGATCCTCCGTCCTCAAACGGATGCTCTTTGGCCACAGAAGAATCTTCTCCTTGCATCAAAACAGAGTCTAATGAGGAAACATGGAACATGTTATGGATTCTAATGAGCAAACATGCAACATGTTACAGCACATAATGAGGGAACCTGGAAAATGATACAAAGTGAATGCACAAGTTACGTACCATCCTTCTCTCATGAAGTCTCGATGCTCCTATTCTTCACATGATACCGGAAGACAAGCCACTGTGCAAGCACTCCGATGGCACATCGCTCTGGGTCTTGGCCTTGGAAGAGGAACGTGTACTTGCTGCGACCAAGCTGGTTAGCCTTCCCTTGTCATGAGGGTACACACACTGCGGTGCACTCACTTGGTTGCACAATTATCTCTGGCAGCTTCATCAAGAAGAGGTCACTAAGTGTGGCTCTACGAGTATTCTCACCCCTGTACAGAGCCTGCCACATGACCTGGAAGAGGGATGCATACCCTGAGGAGGGGTTCCTCGAAGTAGCCCTTCTCCTTGACTGCTTTTGTTGACTTCTCATACTCCTCTGGATACATGAAATCTTCTATGGTGTTTCTCTGTGGATCATAAACCCTTTGCCCTCCATGCTTCCGGATCCTTTCTATACGTCACCTTTGCAACTGTCTTGATGTAAGGATGCTTGTGTAAGTCATTCTCCAAATTCCAGCCATAATTCTGTTCAAGGCTCTCCTTTGCATTCTTCGGAGCAGCATGGACTACCTTGAACGTGTTCATTGTCACCATCTTCTTAGCCCTTGAATCAGCTGATGTATCATGTGTCGTTTGATACTGAATGTAATGAGCGACACGTTCAATATGCAGGATCGGACATAGAATGAAATGCTTACACCAAGATACAAAAGTTTTGTCTTGCTTGGTGTTGGACTCCGTCTTCCTACAAGGTATGGTTGTGATAGCTTCATTCAACAACCCTTCCCTCATGCCTTGCGTGATCCTGGCACTGAAGTCTACGTTATCCTCCTTCGTTCTTACATCCTCATCAACATCCTTCACCTCAAGCCCCTCATTCCATTCATCTCCCACGGGTATGCCGTCAACAGCTTGCTGTACCGTTCGAAGTGTTGCAAGGTCAACTTCCAACAATAATTTACGCTAAACTTTAGTATCTAAAATCTCTCTTCCCTGAAAACAAAAAGTTTTCTGCTATCCAGGCCGTCAATAGGGATTGTTATCTCATCGGCGTGTGATTTGAACTGGTTGTCAGGTGGCTCCTCCATGGTGCTCTGGCAATGAAAAACAATGAGCAGAGATTCCAAATGCACAACACAAACAGAACATTTACCTTGTCAGCTCATTGTGGATTTACACATGTTTTCAGAATGTTTCTAACCCACTGGTCTGCACATGTGTGTATGTCAATCTTGAGAGTATGTAAGTAATGTGGAAGTACACACATATTGAGACATGAGGTCTCTTTGCAAACATGTAGACCACAGTCACAAAAGAAGTTGAATCATGACAAAGAACAGTCAAAACAGGTGGTTAGCTTGCCTTTTCCACATCATCTTTATCACAAGAAAGTCAGGAAATGATCCTCCGTCTACAGATCCTTTGTGAGTATCATCATGTGTATATTGTAGACTGCATTGTCCCCTAACTTCTAGCCCTATGCCTGCTCCACACACGCCTTTGCGTGTTGAAGGAAATCACTGAGAGCCTTAGAATTGTTGAGTGTGACAAGATTCTTGGTTCTTGACCCAGGCGACGTGTCAGACGTCATTCGATAGTGGACGCAATGGATGACGTGCTTACTGTGGGGGATCGGAAAGAGAGTGTGGTTCTCACACTAAGCCACGAAGATCTTGACTTTTTTTTACGTAGCGTTCTCCCATCTTATGTAGCACTGTTGCACGGACAGTACGATCCAACATCATGGAGACTACATCCCTATCATGTATCTCTATGCCATTTACGTCAAGCAGCCTCTGATCATCCAAGCCGACAAACTGAACGACCACCGCTTAGCCTTTGTGATCCTCCATGAAGTTTTGCTAACAATAGAGCAAACAAAGCACTCCTTTCAGAAGAGAAAACTATTAGCTTTGTGTGACATGTGTGCAATTTCAGCACACACATGAGGATGGAGAACATGAGCACAATGTTTTAACACTTCGAAGTGCGTGCATTGCACACATGTGTTTGCAGTTGTGTGCACACATGAGCACACATATCCTCATAGCAAAAGCTCATACAAATACATGTCTACGAGCCAAAAACGTACACACAGAATTGCTTACACATTGGTGCACTTTGTGTGCACCCAAAACCATACGCTGTGCTCAGAAGTCAGTCCATTTGTGTGGCTTGCACCCATATGTGTGACCACTAGCTTAGAAGTCCATGTGTGTGCATCTCACTGCACATTTGTGGACTAGGGTGTATTGAAAGATCTTCCTCTGGAACAAAAGAACAATCACAAACGAGCACTTGCAATTACGAGCATTACTTCTTGGATACAATCTACCCACATGCCGCACAAGCATGGTTGCAAAAACATTCTTACATGCACGCTAGTGAGCAGTGCCATCTCTGCACACCCGTGTGCACTGAAATCAGCTCATGTGCAAAAACCATACACCATTTTGTCTACAAGAGAAGAGAACTGCCCCTCCCATATGCACACACCACTAAAACGGTAAGCAAGCAACAAAATCTCCCCTTCCCTTGCGTCCCTCGTGGATCCCTTCCCCTCTTGCACCCAACCCATCCCTTCATCTCTGAGGGAGCCCCAATTGAAGTGAAAAAAGGGACTTCTTTCAACGTCACTCAACTCACCTGATCCACAGGACCCTCATTTGCATAGGTGTCTTGTTGACATTTCTGCTCAGGCACACTTCTGGCTCCCTTTCTGTGGTAGAAGCCTGAAAACTTATCTCCAGGTCCACCATAGGCTCCTGTCGCGCTTTAGAAGCCCACCTCCTCCTCTCCAGGCTCCCCCCACATTGTAGAAGTCCGTGTGTTTATCTCCAAGCCCACCTTCCCCACTCCTCTCGCTCAACAGAATCCTGCATCTAATACGATTGAGATAGGATCCCTCACGTCTTGGCTAGTGGTAGGCTGGATTGTGGTGACCTGCACACTGTCTGGGGCCCTAGTGTATGAAGCGGAAGCTCACCTGCAGCCAGCTCCTAAGAAGAATTTGGTGTCTGAGGACATGACACAGGTTGGAAGTGAGGCAGCTAGGCAAGCTGGTCGCACGGCGCTCGACGAGTCCGGATGTGAGGAGAAAAGAAAACCCTTTTGCGTTGCTCACGCACATCGCACTGTGGTAGGGAGATGCCGCATTGGCGGTGCATTTTCCTTTTCTTTTGCAAGGTGTCAAATATCAGCGGCAAAGAGTGGAGGAGGACATCGTGAAATGCGACCGGCCGGCTCCATTTTGGGTCGAAGCGTCATCTGGGACCTGTCGGAAGAGACATCCAATTTGCATCCGTCCCGCAAAAAATTGTGTTCCGGTCACATATGGACCGGAAACCAGGGGCACGTTCGGCTTGATCCTTGGGATTCGGGTTACCCGGGGGATGGGCAGGGAGCTATCTGCGAGAGAGAGAAAAAATTGTCCTCCGTCCTTGGGTAAACCAGGATACCCAAGGCTTGCAGAGTGGGGGAGACACGCGCGATCATCCCACGGCCCCACCTGCCCTCTTTGGTGGGATTGTCCCCAAGGCAAAGGTGTCCCCATGTTACCATTATGGAATCTCTCTACCTCTGACCTCCACAACCATTTTCAACTAAGGGAGGGTATTGAGAAATACCAGTTTTGGTGACCGGGCTTCCGCTTAAATCTTTCTTTAGACAAAACCCTAAAATTCCTTTGGGGATTTCTTGGAGAGAAACCTGGCTCATATCCTCTTTTTACTTAGATTAGAGTGGTAAGTATTCCAGTTTCTAACTGATTCATTATCACTCAGCTACCAACAAAATGGGACCCTCGCCATCCTTCAGCTGCCCGGTCACCATTCAACGGCCAGTGACCCTTCAACTTCGTGGTGACTTTTCAGCTTTCCTGAGATCCTTCAGATGCCGTGGGTGGTTATGATACCACCCAGGTCATTATGTAGCTGCATGCAACCTCAATGACAAGAGCACTTGAGCTGGCCCCAGAGACTACTTGAGGTTGTCCAGTTCACGAAGACAAGTATGTCTTCACTTCTCAGAACAACCTGCCTATCACAAGCCATCCAGAGTTCTTTTGAACTGTAGGACCTCCCATGCAGCTCTCCTAGTGTTTCCTCCAGCATTTTGAACTTCGAAAACATGTAAAGTACGTCATCACTGAGCTCCCTCAGTAAAAAGGTACTCAGGGCGGTCACCTTGTGGTTCAACTTCATCCAAGTCATACCTCTACCACTTGGCGCGCCGCCAACTACAACACCTTATACTCAAACCCCAACATCTTCTACTACTGCAAATCTGGTTCCCATACTTGGTGTGTAAAAAAAGGTGTGTGGTATGGGATCTGTGTAAATACCTGATTAGTCTTTAACTTTTAGTTGAAAACTGAAGTGTTCTTTAGTTTGGTGATAAAACGAATTTACACAGTTCAATAAAAGTTCATGCATCTCTTGATGAAGTTTTCAAACATAAATGAAATTAAACAAGTTCGGGTTGTATTTGTAAATTTGTTTTAAAGCTGATAGACATGTATAATTTAGATCAAAACACTTCAACCTGTTTTTTCAATGTCTTTGGCGCCCGACTCATGTCCACCGTCGGGCTGACATTGAACACTGCATTTTATGATTTGTTGAGCCGCCCTTGTCCTTGCCAACAACGTTCGCAGCAGTTGGTGAAGGTTTTAGTGGTGCTCGCGCATTTCGACGAGGCACTGCCACCCCCACAACTCACTGTGTTCAAAATACCTCGCCTTATCTCTTTCTTCAGCAATTTTTTGTCACGAATGATTTCCTGGTGTGCCCTGAACTACCTAAGTTTCCATGACTACTTAGTGCAAAGAGACTTCCAAGGGAGGTGTGTCCTCTGGGTCGCCACAACACCAAGGGAGCAGAATTCTGGCAGAATACAGATTGCGGAAACTGAAAAAGACTGAGAATCATCAATGGTTATATCAGATTCTTATAGCCTTTGATATGAGCTTTCCAACGCATCCAAGCAAGCTCAAAACGGAGCAGTATAGCCCCTGCTATGCCCAACCAAGCAACCCTTGGTGGAGCCGCCTTTGGTTGCCACCGACGCGAGTCGTCTCCGACATGAGCCGACGACGGCTCGAAGCACCTTTCTTGATTGGCGAGTCAAAGGGCGGCTCGGCCTAGTCCAGGGGACCTCCCTGGTTGCTTCCTCTAGGGCCTTGGGGTCTATGGAGCCAGTCGGAGCTGAACACAGACCACCGGCGGCGGAGTACCCCGTCACCCTGGACAGATACCCAGATTCCACCCGCCGAACACCCGAACTATGGATGGGGCTAACTTTCTGAATTCTCAACCTAATCGAGCAAATGAAAGCTCGAAACTGCACGGCCAAATCCAAGGAGTCCAAATCTGCAATCCGATCAGACATCCAACCACTCTCTAGTGGTTTAACCAGGAAAACTGCAAACGGCATCCATGGCAGGAGCACTTTTTAACATGTTTCAGCCAACGAGCTTTGCAAGAATGTCCAGCATGCTCTATCCGTGCCAAAGCCTGTTGTAAAACAATGTATTGGGTCTGGGCATCAGCGGAAGATCCCCTTGTCCTACCTCCGTCTGTTCCCCAAACATCGAGGGCTGTCCCAGTGTCGAAGGTGTCCAAGGAGTCCTTTGATCTCTCACTGTGGAATGAGAATCTCCCAAGGAAATGGGTCCGCGTCATTTTTTTTAACGGTTCCGATGATGATGACCAATAGTCCATCGAAAACCCGGCATGCACTGGCACTGCCACTAACGTCGTTGTCAACAGTGCACCCAAAGACAATGTTTCTGCAAACGACGCTGAGGAGGACGAGCACGTAGATGATTGGGACCATCTAAAAGTTGCCATCACTGGAATCATCATGCGTTGTGAGGTTGCTGTAGAGGTTGCCGCTGACACTTTGGCAGTACAGACCATCATGGTGGAGCCCAAAGCTGACGAGGTTTTAGAAGCTGACACGGAGGCTAAAGTGGGCAAAGAAGCAAGCAAAACACCCGCTTTCTTGGCATCCCCTGTCACTTGAGACATCAACATGCACTGCTCCTACGTCCAAGAGGGGCAAGTGCACCGACTGGTATGGCCTAGACCATGTAGCAGTCATCCATGCAGCAGTCGAGAAGCATCATGGCAGCATCACCCAAGAAATCGCATGGCTACATGCGACCTACCGTACACCAACTGGCTTTTCCATCTACATGAAGCTGACGTACAACACCATAAAGGGCTGGTATGAGCCTTGGATGACTCGCTTGCGACCTGCATCTGCTCTTGTCATGACGCATGCACCACCATGACCCATAGAGGAGGCCGAGAAGACAAAGTTCCGTGTGCAGAGAAATTGCAGCCGGAAGTCCTACTTGTATGACCATCCAACGCTCTAGAATGACATTGTCAGGAGGCGTGAACTGATGCGGGAACGCGACACCCCCCTCAGTAGCGCCACCATTTGCAAGGTCACCCACATCTCCAAAGACCGCGGACTCTCCATCAGTGGTAAGCATGTGAACAACATGTTTAGTGGCTCATGATGCCACAAGTTTGTGGTAACAGAGTTGAACTAGACATGGCATTGCGATATATCTCCCTCGCAGAAGCTGCCAAATGATTGGCGAGACCGCGTGTCATCCAGGTACCGCTGCACTGGATTCTATGCCAGCCTGTACCGTATCTCGACCACCTCATCATCAAAGCTGATCATACAGGGGTAAATTGGTGCCTAACCCTTGCTACATCTATGCCCCCGATGGATCATCAGAGGTAAAGGTTTGTGGTAAGGAACACAAGAGGTAGGCGACAGTGCTGGTGGCATCGGCCATGGATGGCAAGATGATGCCATAGCAGGTCATCTCGATAGGCAAGACATCAGCATGCCATCCACAAGGCCCAAACTCTGACATTGTACTGCGTTCAAGGAAAACATGCTGAAATAACTTGTGAGGTACTACTGGTGGGACAATATGCAAACTGATGTTGCAAATCACTTCCAGACATGCAACGTGTAACAGAATAAGTCAAGACAAACCAAATCCCCGGGTTTGCTTCAACTGCTACCAGTACCCAGAGGACTATAGTTGGACATATCCATGGACTTTGTAACGTATTTTCACGTCACCCTGGAGGGATTTGAATTAATCCTTGTGGTGGTTGATCGGATCTAGAAATTTTTACATTTCATGCAGACGATAACAACAGTCACCACTAAGAGAACTATGCAGATGTTCCTCCACAATATGGTCTTGTGGCACTTCACTCATACGCTGAACCATTGGAGATCACTCAATGAGACAATACAGTGTTTTGCCATGGTGTTGGAGCCATCATTCATCAAAGTGTACTATGACTATAGCTAAGACCATGAGACAACTAAGATGTTGCTCATCTTGGATGCCTGGCACCCTCAAGTTAGTGAGGGATTCAAGGCATGGCTCTACAAGTGCTATCCATGGTGCCAGCCCATTAACATCCCAGCCGGCTACACCAGAAAGCAGTAGCCTGGTGACGATGGCTTGCAGAAGCCATTCAAGAGTGAGGTCAGCAAAGGCTACTCACCCAGGGTGGGTGAGCACCTTGAGGAGGCAGTGCATGTCAATCTAGGCATGCGCCACGTTAAAGATGTGGCAATTGGATGGATGCTTTGTAGCTGGGCCTACCTACGCAGCAGCAAGGACATGGTACATTATGTATGGCGCGTGGCAGGATGGGGCATTGTCAACAAGGACTTCCAGCAAGTGGCGGCCTGTGACTATGCCAACTTCATGTCAGAATCCAAAGTTCAGGGCTACGATCCCAAAGATGTTGTTGCATGAAGTCTTACAGGAAAACTGTTTCATGCTCTGTTAATACCATTCACCGTCAATTCATTTACTTCCTCTTACCATACTGATTGAGGCATTCAATCATGATAATTTCTCGGGCCTAATAGCCGGGATACCCACAACGCGCGTACTATTAAGCTGGCATGCCCCCAAGTCCAAATTCTGACACGTCATACCCACCTGTTTAAAAGAAGGAACGAGGTATCCGGCCCTCGCTCGCCATGCTTGATCAGCCACATGCTGCGCTGAGCGAGCATGGCAACGAGGGTCATGTGACCGTCGCTCGATCACGACCATCACTCCCTCGTGAGATTGCAATGGAGCGATGACCCTTTTTTTTCTTTCCCAACGCGCAAACCCCCTATTACGATTTAGGGTTTTTTATGTTTTGTACGGGTGGAGCCCGCGCAAAACATAAAATCCTACATCGTAATAGGGGGTTTGCGCATCGAAAAAAAAAAAAAAAACAAGCGAAAAGTTGCACAAAAGGGTGCAATGGGTTACATAGTATACATACTCAATAAAGCAATAGCAAATGATTGGAAAGAGGAATTCCAAACTGTGATAAATTTAACATGACATGAGGGTACTATGAACCAGGAATGTTACATATTGGGTGACATTGAGAGAATTTTGGTGTGAAAGCGTTGAAATACAAAGTGCATTGGGTGGTGTTCGTACTCGAGCAGGGGCAGGGTTTGGTTCATGGCTGTGGACGAGTACGTTCAGCAGTGCATACATTTGTGCAAGGGTTCCACAAGTGTGGTTCAGTGTGGTGAGCGGGGAGCAGCCGCACTGGCTGTAAAGCGGCCGGAATGGTTCAGGAGCGGCGTCTTGAAGTGGCCACACGTCGCGTATTTGAGAACAAGTTGACACGCCCGTCTCCAGTATGACGTCCGTGTACTGTGTAATTCAGGCGAGACATGGAGGAAGTTGGTAGTGAAGCTCGCGGTAGTCATGATTCTGGTGGTATGTCACTGTCTCCCCTAGAAGTGGGAGGCGATGGAGCAAGTGTGGCAGGAGCCGCAGGGGCTGTATGTGGCATCGACAAGGGAAAGGAGAAGGCGGACGATGAGGTTAGGCCGCCTGCCAGCAGATTCTGTGACGTTGTTCGCAGAATTCCCCAACTTCCCGGGCCCAGTGACTGGTACGAGAGGTCAAGTACGCTAAGGGTACCAAGTGTGTCAAGAAGATACATGGAAGATGAAGCGGAAAAGAAGTATTGTGCTGAGGTGGATGAGGCTCTGAAGAAGGCTAGAAAGATGAGAACAAGGAGGATTTATGAAGAGCGCTTACCCTTGGAGACGCCACCAACAGGATATACTATGCAACAAGTGGCGGCCATGCCTCCTCTGGACCGTTACAGATTGGATGAAGTGGTGGAAGACGAGTACGGGGACACTTTTTGACAGTTTTGGGACGTGAACGCTTCAAAGGTACATGCAGCTGCACTAGGCAAAGTTGTGTCGTGGAAGGAGCTTGGTGTGTTGCCAATGGATACTCAAGTGATCTGCCGCCATTTGGCCACGTGCCCAAGTGGCCTCTCCATGGAGATGGTGTGGAAGCAGTACGACAAAGTGTGATGGAAGATGTGGTGTAAGCAACTTCGTTCCCCAGTTTGGTGATGCCTTCACAGAAGGGAAAAAATTTCATGCGGAAGCGTTGAGGTTAACTGGACGTGATCCGAGGGAGTGGGTGGAATTGAGTGAAGCAGCAGGCTTTTGGGAAGGAGAATCTGTGCTGATGATGGCAGAAGGAGAGGCTTCCCAAGACTGCAATACAGTGATCAGAGTAGGCGGCAAGCTCTTTACAATCCCGCCAAAGTGTGAGCAATTGGAGAGAGGGGATTCGTTCATGCGTCATGACAAGAGGGTGGAGTGGAGAAAGAGTGGGTGTGAGGTTCTGCTGGGTCGACAAGCCCAAGTGTTAGGAGAAGTTCCAAGTGCTTCGGAGGACCGATTTGTGGAGAAGCAAGATGCAGCAGCCGTGTAGAGGAGGGACGACCTGAAGACGAGGTCTGATTTTGAGAGAAAGTGGCAAGAAATCAGGCGGAGGCATGTGGTGTGTGCGGATTTGGGCGGGGAGTTGAAGGCTCATGCAGAGTTGGAGCGACAAGTAACAGAGACATGGGAAGATGAAGACACCGCAAGGATGCAAGGTATGTATTGCAGGATGTGATGTACATGATGTGGACATTTGTGCATACCTCTGTTGAGATGTTGGTTGTTGACGTGGTGTGATTTGTGTCTGTGTGTATGGTGGACATGATGCAGGTCGGCGGTTGAATGGATCAGGTACCTTTGGAGTGAACAAAGGCTGTGTGGAGGGCATTGGACCGTGAGTGGCTTGTGGTTTTGTGATGTTTTGAGTGTTTTTTTGCACATGACGGAGTGTTGACTAACAGGAAATTGTGTTGTTTTGCAGGATCAAGGTGCAGACATTGAATGGTTTGCTGAATAACACTCCTGGTTTGGTCTGCTTTTCAGACGATGCGCCGAAGGCAGTTGACGTGGAGTTCCAGGTGAGGTGCTTTGCTGTCTATGGGGGAAGATGGCTGAACATGGGGAGCGCATTTTATGCGTACCTCTATCATGGTTTTGAGGGAGGGCAGGTGTGGCCCCTGGAACTGGAGATGTTGGTGGACAACATAGCGCATTATGGTTGTGTGTTGTGGAGGCAATGCAAACAAGGACTGAAAGGTAATGAACCTGCTGGAGCGTGGCGTCGATTTCATGACAAGAAGTTTCCATCGAGTACGTGGTTGTGTGGGTTTGTGTGGGAGCCAACGTTCTAGAACACGCAGTGGAACAGAGATGCAACTACGAGTCTACTGTCACCATTATATCCTTTTTGGGCAAAGAGTCTGAGTGAGGCAGCAGCGGAAGCTGCTGCCGGTTTTCAGTCAAGTGTGCGGAAGGTGGCAGGGCTGTTCATGGAGTTTTTGGCAAAGACAGTTTTCAAAAGTTTGGGTTTTGCACATCAGCAGGTGGCGCAGGCCAGGGTCCAGCATTTGGAAGGGGTGTTAAAGGGCACTTTTGTGGACCTGGTTGATGCTGCTAGCACGGATGCTGATT
>SZWC01001475.1:75240-112067 GCA_023375785.1 Penium margaritaceum
ACACACACACACACACACACACACACACACACACACACACACACTCACACGCACACCTGTGCAGGAAATTAAATCATCATGGCTGCTGTGCAAACCAATTGGCCCTCTGATGCAGTGGTACGCTAATTTTCTACGGCATTCTTTCCAGCTTCACTCATGTTGACACAGCCACATGGATAGCAGAGGACTTGTGCCAATGGGCCAGCCAGTAGCTCTTTGAAATATCTCATATTCAATGTTGTTGCCGAAAGCTCATGTGGTGGCATGCGCACATGTGTATGTGGGCATGCCAGGATGATGTGATTTGTCTTTCATGCATGGTTGGTCTAGTGGTTGCTTAGGCTAGTTGCCAGGTACTAATGTGACTGGGGTCATGCTGCTGGATTTTTCCAGAAACAGCAACCCTCGGATGCATTCCGACAAAGTCTTGCTCAACTGGAGGTGTGGTGGCGACCACACCTCATGCGTGATGCACGAGGTGGGGTTCCCTCACTGGCCTAAGTCCTCAGTCAATCCAACTGCCAAGTAACTCTTGTGTCTTACTTTTTTCTCAAGGAGAGCTTGCAACAAATCCATGGAATCCCCCTTCTTTCCACTCTCCCACTCTCCATCGCTCTCGTCCCCTTGCACCATTTCAGGGACTACTGGTATTAGAGCAGTGTGAGGGAAGAAATTGTTATCCCCTCCTTGCTGCTGCTCTCATGGCGTTGAGCTGAGCCAATCCTTGTGACCTGACGGGTGCCATTCTTGGCTACGCCGACCATGGTGTGCATGCCACACTTGGGCAGCACATGATATGCGCTGTTGCCTTCTCCGACACCCTCTTCGGTGCAATGTGCGCCTCATCTAGGTAAGCACCAGCTGTCTATGCCCCATCTGTCCCGCTTGTCGCCACCACGTAGCCCGTGGCGGACTCAAGCGAGGTGAAAGGAGGAGGGGGTCAATTCTCTCTGAGCGGATCTCGCAGCCTGCATGCCAATATCCCCACCCCCCCCTCTATCTCTCTCTCTCTCTCTCTCTCTCTCTCTCTTTGTGCTGTTGCTTTGTCTCCCTCATCAAGGAGAATGAGCCATTCTCCCTGTTTGGGAGTGTTCTTGAGTTCGAGAAACTCTTCCTTACTCACAGCACTTTTTTGGAAATTCACGTCTTTGCTGCAAATGATCTTCTTGGCTCCTTGGTCCCACACTCTATAAGCTCTATGGGCGGTGTCGTAGCTGATGAAAAAACACTTCCGCACTCATGCATCTAGCTTTCTAGGGCCCTCAGGAACTGGACTTTTACAAAAACCGGTGCAACCAAACACCTTCAGACGGGAGGCGTGCGGCGACTTGCCTATCCATGATTATTTTGGCTTCTTGAGCTGTTGTGTCTTATTCTTCTTGCATCTCCTTTGTAAAGCTGCTGCAGGTGTGAGGTGCACAAGATACGCAGCCAAACCTGCTGCTTCAGCCCAGAACTTAGGAGGTACTTTGGCGTCAAAGAGCATGCACCTTGTCCTGCCGAGGAGGTTCTGATTCATCCTCTCTACCATAGCAGAGGGGATGAATCAGAACCTCCTATGCCATTGTTTTGAGGTGAGTAGGGGGTGGTTTTCTGTTGCTCAGTACTGTGAATCTTGAACCACTCCCTACAGGCTTGGTACTCTCCCCTCTTGTCTTTCCTGAATGCCTTCACCTCCTTGCCACTCTGTTGCTCAACCATAGCAACAAAGGCTTGTAGACTTTTCTTCACCTCGTTTTTACTTTTGAGAAAGTTCATCCAGATCTTGCGGCTGTTTTTGTCGATGGATGTAAGAAAAAATCTGTTGCGTCCATTGGATGGTATGTGAAAGGAACCACACACACAGAGTGGATGAGGTCCAGGGGTGCGAAAGCACACGTACCATTGCGCCTAGTGGAATTCTTGTTGGCCTTGCCCTGAAGGCATGGCTCACACAAGTTGTTGGCTCCTTCCGCCAAATCACCTAACTCCATCCCATGCACTAGCCTCTGATTTCCCATGAGCACCAACGTGTGATGAGCTACCAAAGTGCCTGTGCCATAGGTTCTCAGAGCACGTGTACTGGCTGGACTAAACAGTCCCGGTGGCCGCTTTTTCCTGCGGTTTTGTTGCCCATTTTTCCAATGCCAGTGCTTCCACTGCTCCCACATGCCCTTCATCACCAGACTCTCCGTCACTACTCTCCTTCCCATTACTCTCAGCCAAAGATTCAACATTTTGATTCTTTCATCTTGGTTTGTAAGACATATAGTCCATCAACGCGAGGGACATGTGCAACAACCTTCTTGGCATATTGGGAGATGTGGATGTCCTTGCTAGGGACTATCACTGGTTCCTCATCTGTGAATACCACTGTCATGCCATGGCCAGCTATCTTCGAGATGGAGGGTAAGTTGGCTGTGAAGGAATGCAAGTAGACTACCCCCTCTATCTTGAGGTATGATTTTGCACCGTTGACACCCACAATGACTAGCTAATCACCAATTCACTCAGATGCCTCAACCTTGCCGTTGGCGACTCTGAATTTTGTATTGCATGGAGCAAGAGAGATGAAATATCTCTTCTCGGATGTTGTGTGCTCATTCGTTTGTGAATGGAGGCAGTAATCTCCTGGCCGGAGCATTGCCCTCCCTTTGTTGGAGACACACTCAGCCATCAAGCTGGTGGGATGCTTTCCAACATTTCCCCCTATCCATTCATCCCCATACCCTCCCTCCTCCTTGGATGCCCTGCACTCCCGCACCCAGTGCCCAACCTTGCCACAGTTATGGCAGTTTCCTTGGTGCTTTGGATCCCTTCCACCACTGTTGGTGCTATTGTTTCCCCTGTAGCCAGAGGAGGAGGTATCACGGAAGGTGCCACTGGTTCGCGAGGCAGAGGCAGCCATGTTTGCTTCATTACTGCTGCAACGCATGGGTTCATCATGCTCGTACTCTGAGACAGTGGTGTAGGAAACTTGCTCGTCTTTCCACCCTTTAATGAATGTGTTCATAGGACCACAGCTCTCTGGTAGCATCATCAGGAATAATATGGCCTGCATATCAAATTTGTGGTCCCACCTTATGCTTGTGGCTTGTTGCAAGAGTGTTTCAAACTTTTGCATAACGACAGAGACATCCTTCTCTTCACGCAACCTCATGCTGACAAGATTCTATAGAATCAAGAGACTGTTGGAAAGTGAGGAGGGCTAGCATTCCTTGCCTAGTTTGGCGTTTGCTATGGCTGTCACTGTGCAACCATTGATGTGTGAAAGGACTGAGGGTTGTATGGAGGACAAGAATGGCGAGAGTGTTCTTCTCAAACTTGTCACACGAAATAAAGCCATCATCCTCGTCTGTTGGTGCTGGGATGGTTTCGTCAATGCATCCTAGCAAGTCCCTATCATCCATGATGATTACAAATTGCCAATTCCAGAGAGCAGAACCCTTTCCATCAAACTTGAGGATGGGAGAAAGGTCTCCTGGTTCCCCTGTCCATGTCATCCCTACAACCAACTGATATAGCTATTGCATGTGTTGTTGATGCCGCTGCACCTATGTTTGAGGCCGTTGTAGGCTATTGGTGATAAGAGGCAACTGCTTGCACTGTTCACGTTGGCTGTTGCCAGCAGATGTAGGCTGATATGGGCTGATGTCAGCTCTCAAGATGGAAAGGTGCAGATTTTTTGCATTCCCGTCCTGCTGATGTTGACCTGAAAAAAGAGAGTGACGATGCTCTTACTCATTTTGACTTAGCGGTTGTGTGCGTGAAACTCCTCTAACCAGAGACGCAAAGCAACAGCCTATTGTTAGCTATTGAGCTGACCACTTTTGGTAGAGAATGCATAAGATAAAAAAGGTCACAAAGGTTTTTACACCTTCTTCCTTTGTTGACATGTGTCATACACCCCAAACTTAATCATGCATACACTTCAACTTCAAGAGTACTAACGCCTTAGCATTACATCTCAAGAAGAGCTCAATTTGTCAATACACAAGAGAGCATCAAGCAAGGGTTAACTGATCATCATGCAAGGGAAGTCCTTCATAGATGTCTGTCCAGTCCTAGAAGTCAAAAGCACATTCCTAAGCAATAGATTGACCCAGCTACATCACCAATAGACTCGCGTTGTGGGCTTACCATACAAGCATCCTAGTGCCAAGGTGGCAGACCAACCATGTAGCTTCCAAGAAGGTACAGACTTTATGTCTTGGAAGCTTTCCTGAAATCCAAGATGTGCATGGGGCCAAGATACAACTGATGACCTCTCACTTGGAAAGATAAAGAAAATGGCCAAGTTAACCATTCACCACATGGTGTTGTCACAGGTCATATCTCATATGAGATAGAGCATAGTTGAGTCACCCTACAACGGTTCCAGGGGTCATACCTCCACAAGGGATAGAGCGCTTGTGATTTTCCCTACAACACTGAACAAGTGGCAAACATTTTCAATATTGTGCTGTTGTACGCTGACCAGGAGAGGCTGCCACGTAGATCTTATGCCTATGAGCCAAGGGTGGCTGTGATACCACGTGTAAACCGGGTACGGTGTGCTAGCCTTAACCGGATGGTGTGGCCACCAATGGCAACAGAGACCAAGGGGAGGCTGGTGTACACCTTTTGGTTTATGTGGAAACATATAATCGTCTTGGGGAGCATGGGAACACGTGTGGTAAAGTGGGAGTAAACTATACTTGTTATTAAGTTGTCAACATACAAGACTATGTACGTGATGACGTATCCTAGGCAATCTTAGGTCACCAAGCCATGCTTGGCTCCGTAAGGACCAAATATGAATCACATAGCTCATCTTTGTACTTTTCTAATGCACCAAGAATCACATCATTCCATGGAGGAACGGCCGAGATATGACCGTTTCCGTGCACCACAAGCGACTGTGATGGCCGCCTGAAGCACCCTTCCTGTTAATGATACATCGGGACACCATTTCGAAGTACCCTTGGCCTTCAATGATCCTTTGATAATTGAATAACCATGCCCCAAGACACGCTTTGGCCTTGTTGAGCCTTCCAAGGGTCCAACCCTGGTCCATGAGAATGAATTCCCGTCACCTGTTTTCCTCTCGGCTGATCCAACCTTTCGCCGGGCGTGGCTTTCTCAATTCTTGATGGACAGACCCTGTTTTTAGGCAAATCTCATGTGGTTTTTCCTGAAAATTCCTAATCCACAATCAGATTACACATTTGAGGAAGCCTCAAGCCGTAATCAGTACCATTGGCACTGTCCAGCTCACATTATGATTGATATACCAACACTCCTCCATGACCCGCAGATGCCAGTTACCACAAAGAAGAAAGGGGCACATAACGATGACATCAACAAAAAAAACGAAGGGGACATGATGGAGTCACACAAGGATGGTGGATGAGGACAGGATACAACAATAACGGTGCATGGGTCCCATGCAGCATTATTGAGGCACGTGCAAGAAGTCGAACATTGTGAGCCGCAAACTTGAGCTTGCCGCGGCAAAGTGCTTTTGTGAGAAAGTCTACTCGCTACTACAGTGTATCAACATGTATGACACAAACATCACCACATGAAACATGAAAACACACAAAATGGTGCTCAATCTTGATGCGCTTTGTGTGCATGTGACACATGTCATCATCCTTCACAATGCGGTGTACGCTCTCATTGTCACAACGGATGGTGATGCAGTGGATGGCTTGGCAAAGCTGCTGCATGAGACGGCAAAACCAGAAGCTCTCACAAACCTCAGCCCTCAATGTGACATACTCAACCTTAGTTGAACTCCGCGCTACGCAACCCTTCTTACTTCCCTTCAAGGAGACATCAATGCATCCGACAAGGAAGATGTAGCCAGACCGGCTATGCACATCGCGATCGTAAGCCCAATCACTGTTGTGTATCTATCAATAACCACGTAGGGCTATGCGTGAAAGAACATGCCAAGGTGTGGGATACACATGACATACCAAAAAAAACACAATGTAGCCTGTAGATGGAGCTGATGTGGATGCTGTAAGATCTATGACAAGAATTTCACAACAAAGGAAAAATTTGCACACGTCATGGTCCCAAGGAACAAAAGAGAGCCAATAACTCGGAGGGACGTCCTGACATCGACGGGATCCCCTAGACAAGCTGGGTATACTGAAGTGAGAAGCCCCTACCCAGTGGTCTTCACGGGCAGGGACGTAGAGGGGGCTGTGGCGAGCAGGTCAGCAAAACGCTCCCCCAATGTCCTGACGTGACCAGCCTGACTCTGGCAATCACGCTCAATCTCCATGCCCCAAGAGACACAAACAAGACCAAGTTCCTTCATTTTGTACACAGACAGGAGGAGATCCTTCACAGTCTGGACAACTAGAGGGTCAGGAAACGCGATCAAGAGGTCTTCCACATAGACCACGACAACAACAAAGAGTGTAAAGGGAGCACTCATGAACAAACATGGGTCGATTAGGCTATGGTGATACCCTCCTCGCTCCAAAGTAGCCAAGATCTTGAGGTTCTAGCAACAGGGAGATTATTTCAGGCCGTAGAAGGCCTTCCAAAGATGCCAGAACCTGTATGTGTTGTTCTCAAACCCCGGTAGCTGGACAAGATAGATCTCTTCCTTGAACTTCCTGTGTGAAAAAGGCATTGTTCACGTCCATCCGATGAATCTCCACACTAGGCACTTGGGAGAACCCCTTGGTTGTCAAATGAGCCTAGTACCATTCCACTACACCACTCAGCCTTTTTTTCCTTTGAAAAACCCAAAAGAGTTGATAGGGCCTTACAACCAGGCAGTAGCTTCACCTTCTCATGAACATCATGCTCTTCAATGGCAGCCAACTCCTCACGCATAGCCTGCTTCTAGAGTGTTGCATTTGCAGCAAAGTGGGCTTGTTGCATGGTGTTTGGTTCAAGTACACGTGCTATGGTACCACTCGTAATGAGTGCAGTGACGACTGTGGGATCTCGCAAAGGCGAAGTAGACTCAGTGGCTGTAATAGCATGGTGGAACTCATCAGCGATGAGAGAGTATTCAAGCGTGGTGTTAGGCTGTACCACAGCTACCGCCAGGCAAAGAGCATCAAGATCAGAGGCAGGAATAGGCTATGTGGGGCCAATGACACCACCGTGAACTGGACGGGCAGACCGCATGGGCCCAGAGGGGCTAGCTGAGTGTGTGTGACTGGCAGGCAGGGCAGAGTGAGGTGCAAGCTACAAAGGTCTCAGACAACTCCCAGGCAAGTGAATGAACAATGATGAGATAAGAGGCTGCAAGGGTGTGACTGGATCTGCTGCATATTGGACCACAGTGGGAAATACAAGAGACGGTGTTGGTATCAAGAGCAATGAGATAGGAGATGAAGCAGGTGACAATGATAATGATGTGGCAAGAGATGACAGAGGTATCGATGTGGAAGCGATAGGAGGTGAAGCAGGCGACAATGTAGATGTGCCAAGGAATGATGCATGCGACAACATAGATGCAACAGGGGCCAATGCAAGCAATGCCATGAACGTGAAAGGAGACGGTGCCAGAAACAAGGAAGATGAGTCAGGGGACGATGCAGGCGATGAATCAGATGAATAGGGGATGACATAGGTGATGACACTGATGTGGTAGGGAATGACACCGGCATGCGGGGAGTAGGAAATGGAGTGCAACCACTACCCAAGGGTACTCCACAGATACCATCTCCCCATGGACGAGAGAAGGGTGCAAGCAATGGGACAAAACAAGCAATATTACGAGAGAAATTTCTCTCGAAGAGGAGAGCATTGCGAGACTAAAAAACCAGATTATGCTTAGGGTCCACAAATTTCTAGGCCTTGGACTGAGAGATGATACCATGGAAAGAGCATAGATAGACTCTAGGAGACAATTGCCATCACGATGGTCCTTAGGGAGCTAAAAACAGAAAACATTTCTCTAGACACGAGCGAAGCAAAGATCGACATGATGACCATATCACCTTTCGAATGACGTGACATGACAAGGCAGCAGACAATGGAGAACATGGTTCCAAAACCACATCTTTTGGTACATGGCCTCAAATGTAAACAACAAAGAAAGGTGCAAACACCGTGAGCGAGAGTGCGGTTCTATCCATCCAACACTCTATTTTGCTTTGGTGTATACAGAGGAGAGAGCTCCAGATGCATCCCTTGAGCTGAAGGAAGAAGGCTGTGGGACCCATGAAATTCCCACCATAATCGGAGTGTAATGGTAACAGCTTACTGTTAGCTACTAAGTTAACCACCTCTGGCAGGGAGGCTGCAAAACCAAGAAAATCACAAAGGTTTTTATACCTTATTCCTTTGATGACATCTTTCATGCACTCGAAACTAAATCAGGCATACAATTCACCTTCAAGAGTACTAACGCCTCAGCATTACATCTCCAGAAGAGCTCAAGTCGTCAATACGCAAGAGAGCATCAAGCAAGGGTTGATTCATCAACATGCAAGAAAAGTCCTTCTATAGCTGTTTGTCCAGTCCTTGAACTCAAAAACACACTCCTAGGAAGTGGCCTGACCCAACCACATCACCAATAGACTTGCGCTGTGAGCTTGACACATCACCATCCTAGTATCAAGGTGACAGACCAACCATATAACTTCCAAGAAGCTACGGAATATATTTCTTAGAAAATTCCATAACAAATAAGATATTCATGGGGCCAGGATCGAATTCATGACCTCTCATTTTGCCGAATCAACAAAATGGCCAAGTTAACCACTCACTGACATAGTGTACTCACGTGTCAAATCTCACATGAGACAGAGCATAGTTGACTCCCACTACAACGGATCCAGGGATCATACCTCCACAAGGGGCACAACATTCTTGATCCTTCCTACAACACTGAACAAGGGGTAAAAAAACAACAAATCTCTCCCTTACACCTTGTGTCACTGGCCATCATCATTCGTCATCACTTGTGTTGACCATGCCGATACCTTGCCTGCCAGCCTGGTGGAGATTCTTGTCCAGTGGCTTTGTGAGCATGTCAGCCCGGTTCATCTTGGTACCGACATGCTCGAACTCCATTGTCTACTTGTAGACCAAGTCTCGAGCATAGTGGTAGCGGACAACGATGTGCTTTGTGCGCGTGGACAGGATGGGGTTCTTGGACATGTCAATCACGCTCATGTTGTCAATCTTGATGACCGTCACCATTGCCTGTGGTGTCTTCATCTCAGATAGCAAGCTTTGTAGTCACTGCATATTTTTACACACCTCAGCTAAGGTGATGTACTCAACTTCAGCTGTTAAAAGAGAGACACATTCCTTCTTGCGACTCGCCCAATTGACTGCATCTTCATTAAGCATACATAGGAAGTCAGAGGTGGATTGTTTTCTTTGATATTCCCCTCCCAATCAGCATCGGTGTAGCACATGAGACGGAGTGATGCGGATCCAGCGATGCCTCCAAATTGGAGCCCCCCCGAAGATAGCGCATGATGCGCTTTACAGCCTGCAAGTGAAGTGGACTAGGATTGGCCACAAACCGGCTCACGTGCCCAACAACATGGGCTATATCTGGTCGGGCGGCAACTATGGCATACATCAGAATGCCCACTGCACACTGATATGGGATGCTCAGCATGTCACTTTTCTCCGCTTCGTTGTATGGGGACATGGAGGAGGAGCTCATGGGTGTGTTGGCAGGCTTGCAATCTGCCATGTCGTATTGTTGGAGGATGGCGTCAATGTGTTTTGTCTGGTTCAGGCTTTCCTGTCACGCTTGATGGCGATTCTAAGGTAGAAGTCAAGAGGACCCATGTCCTTCATCTCAAATGTGCTACTCAGCTACCCCTTGAGATTGTCTAGCAGCCGGGTTGACGAAGAGCATTGAATGAGGTCATTGACGTACAAGGCGGCCAACATGGTCCCCTTGTTGCTCTCATGAACATACATGCTAGGGTCATTGTCGTAGTGCATGAAGGACTCCTTAGCCATGAATGTATCCATCTCCTGGTACCAAAGTCTTGGCGCTTGTTTTAGCTCATAGAGTGCCTTCACCAATATGCACACCTTGTCCTCAGGAGCATCAACCCCCTCTGGAACCTCCATCAACATCTCCTTGTCAAGTTTTCCATAAGAGAAAGGCTGTTTTGACATCCATCTGGTGGACATCCATGTTCTTGGCAGTAGCAATGGCGAGTATTGATTGGATGGAGGCAAACGTCACAACCGAAGGAAAGGTCTCATCGTACTCTGCGCCAGGCCGTTGAGAGAACCCCTTTGCTACCACCCGTGCCTTGTACTTGTCTATCATGCCGTTCTGTTCCTTCTTACTTTGAGCATGAACATAGACCCTGCAACGTGAGCCCCGGCAGGTCCTTCCACCACCACCCATGTCCCATTCTCCTTGATGGAGCTGATTTCACTGCAAATGGCTTCATCACACACCGCTTTGTCAGGCCATTTCAGTGCCTTTGCCATAGAAGTTGGCTCCTCTTCAACCATGAACAAATAGTTGAAGCCTGTCCAATCACCCCTATCTGCATCATAATGCTATCGAGGTACTTTGAGGCGTGAAATGCTCCTTGGACCTGCTGGCTGTTGCTGTTGATGTGGAGGTTGGAGGTCCGCTTCATCGTTAGTGATGGGAGAGGCATCCTCCTCATGGTCTAGAGGACCAGACATGTCGGAATCAAAGTCTGATTCCCCCGAGTCATCATCATGAGCTCCTCTCCCTGTTGCAGAACCTAGCCCATGCCATTGTGTTGGTGCTTTGTCTCTCTCCTCAATGAGAGTGAGCCACTCTCCCAGTTTTGGGGTGCTCTCGAGTTCGAGAAGCTCTTCCTTAATCACAGACCTTTCGTGGAAATCTACGTCTTTACTGCGGATGACCTTCTTGGTTTCTTGGTCCCACAGTCTATCAACTTTGTGAGCAGTGTCATAGCCGATGAAAATACACTTTCGTGCTCTTGCATTGAGCTTTCTAGGGCCCTCACCGGCTTGGACCTTGGCAAAGCTGGTGCAACCGAACACTTTGAGATAGGAGGCATCTGACGTCCTGCCTGACCATGCTTCTTCAGGCGTCTTCAGCTATTGTGTTTGCTTCTTCTTGCCTCTCCTTCGCAGAGCTGCTGTAGGTGTGAGGTTCACAAGATAGGTAGCCGTGCATGATGCTTCAGCCCAAAACCTAGGAGGCAAATTGGTGTCAAAGAGCATGCACCTGGTCATGCCCAAGAGCGTCTGATTCATACTCTCTTCTACGCCGTTGCTTTGAGGTGAGTAGGGGGTAGTTTTCTGGTGTTCAATACCCTGCAACTTGAACCACTCACCGCAGGCTTTGTACTTTCCCCCATTGTCCATCTTGAATGCCTTTATCTTCTTTCCATTCTGTCGCTCAACCATAGTGACAAAGGCTTGCAGATTATCCTTCACCCCAGATTTCTTTTTGAGAAAGTGTATCGAGACCTTGCGGCTGTTGTCATCGATGCATGTGATGAAAAATCTGCTGCCTCCAATGGATGTTTTGCTAAAGGGACCACACACGTCAAATTTGATAAGGTCAAGGGATGCGAGAGCATGCTTGAAGGGTTTCTTTTTTTCGCCTTACCTTGAAGACATCGCTCACACAAGATCCTGGCTCCCTCCGTCTCATCACCTAGCTCCATCCCACACACAAGCTCCTGATTTTCCATGAGCACCAATGTGCAATGAGCCACATGTGCAAAGTGCCTGCACCACAAGTTCTCAGAGAATGTGCACAGGCTAGAATGAAAAGCCCCAGTAGCTGCATTTGCTTGCGATTTAGTTGCTCAATCTTCCGCTGCCAGTGTTTCTGCTGCTCCAACATGTCCTTCCTCATCCAAATCTACATCGCTAGTCTCCTCATTATCACTCTCAGCCGAAGATTCAGCCGTTGATGTTGTAATTTTGGTCTGTAAGACGTAATATCCATCAATGCGAGGAACCTGTGCAACAACCTTCTTGGCAGAGTAGGAGATATTGATGTCCTTGGTAGGAACTGTCACCACTTCCTTCTCTGTAAAGACCACTATTATACCATGGTCACTTATCTTAGAGACGGAGAGCAGATTGGCTGTGAAGGAGGGCAAGTAGACCACCCCCTCTAGCTTGAGGTCAGAATAACCACCGTTGACACCCACTGTGACCTGCTTGTCACCAATCCCCTCATATATCTCAACCTTGCCGTTGGCAACTCTGAAGTTCTTGTTGCATGGAGGAATAGAGATGAAGTCTCTCTTCTCCTAAGTGGTGTGCTTATTTGTACCCGAGTCAAAGTCGTAGGATCCAGGCCTTAGTATCGCTCTTCCTTTACTGGAGGCACACTCAGCCATCAAGCTTGTGGGATCCTTCCCACCATTTCCCCCTCGCCATTCATCCCCAGCTCCTCCCTCTTTCTTGGATGCCCGGCACTCTTGAGCCCAGTGTAGGCTAGTATGAGCTCCCAAGGCAGAAAGGTGTAGATGTGTTGCATCCCCCTCCTACTGATGTTAACTTGCAAACAGAGAAGTTGGGTGAGAGCGAAGGCACTCTCACTGCTTGTGAAGCTTCTCTAACCAGAGCATGGACCCATAACCCTTTGTTAGATATTGAGCTAACCACCTGTGGTAGAGAAGCCGCGAAACCAAAAACTTCACAAAGGTTTTTACACCTTCTTCCTTCGTTGACATGTGTCATACACCCCAAACTTAATCATGCATACACTTCAACTTCAAGAGTACTAACGCCTTAGCATTACATCTCAAGAAGAGCTCAATTCGTCAATACACAAGAGAGCATCAAGCAAGGTTTGATTGATCAACATGCAAGACAAGTCCTTTTATAGATGTCTTTCTAGTCCTAGAACTCAAAAGCACATTCCTGGGAAGTGGCCTGATCCAGCCGCATCACCGATAGACTTTCGCTGTGGGCTTGACACATCAACATCCTATTTTCAAGGTGACAGATGAACCATGTAGCTTCCAAGAAGCTATGGAATATCTTTCTTGGAAAATTCCATAGCAAACAAGATGTGCATGGGGCCAGGATCAAACTCATGACCTAGCACTTGGCTAAATCAACAAATTGGTCAAGTTAAAAACTCGCCCACATGGTGCACTCACAGGTCATATCTCACATGAGACAGAGCAGTCAGACTACAACGGATACAGGGGTCATACCCCCACAAGGGGCAGAGCATTCTTGATCCGTCATACAATACTGAACAAGGAGCAAAAACTTTAAACACTTATACTGGCAAGCACGCTCAGCCTCGATAATACTTGATTGTGGACTTGACATCACGTGTCTGGGCAAAGATCTAGTGCAAACAAGAGAAATCATCATTAAGACACATCACATACCATCCAACACCCCCAAGAAACTCATCAAGGAGAGGATCCATGGCATGAGCGTGTACAAGGGCAAGTGGATGAAGTGTGCTGGAGTCTGACAGACGGGTGATGAAGCTTGCCTTGTTCACAATCAAGGCAGCTAAAAGTGCATGGTGCAAAGAAGGTGCTTGGTTCAAGGCCAACGGCATGCTTAGGATGCAAGAGGCTATGGATGGTGAAGTTATGCATGTGACACAGGCAATGATGGAGCACCCATGTGTTCTTAGGGAAAAGTGAGGAAAGCAACATGCACATGTTCTGCAGCAATAAAACATGTGATAGGGCAAACAGAGGCATGGAATAAACTTGTTATAGTGTAGAAAAAAAAAGAATGTGCGGCCAAATCACTGTACCGACACTGTGCCGACGTCATGAGACAAGACAAAGTCCATGTCCTCATCATCGAGGGCAGTGACAGACAGCAAGTTGACCTCAAGTGCAGGAACAAAGAGCACATCGGGTAGGAAAAGCATCACCTGAGGAACCAACAAAACACACCACACTAACTCCCTGGACCGGTAACATCTGTCGGAATCTAGTACGGAATAAACAAATATCATCAAAAGGCACCAAGGAGGCAAACTTAGCAGGATATGACGCCATTTCATGAGTGGCTCAAGAATACATGATCCGGAAGTCACGAGACACACAAGTCGGAGCAGTCACAAGGCACAGTGTGATACTGCCAACAAAACCAACAGAGCTCTTTGTGCATCCCGAAATCACAGCAAGGAGTCACGGTAGGGTGAACGGCTGCCAATGCTGAATCCCATAAATAGATGACACAAATCCACCACTCGACGCAACCCAAAGGGCTCCATTGGAAGAACAACAACGACCAAAGGACTCGACAGCCACATCCACACCAGAGAAGAAAACCGGAGGCCGAGGCTAGGGAGGGACACCTGAGGCTGGAGCAGACGCGTCCAAACCATGCTGAAATTTGTGGAAGGACCTAGCCTGCGGTGTAGAGAAAGAGGAAATCCGAGGCGATGGAGCTGATGGGTGGCGCCATGATGGAGGGGTGTAGGTTGGAGAAGGCAACCTGTAAATGGTAGGGTTTTAGGGCAGGGGAAGCCAAAGTCATCTTAGGTGGGTTACAACCACCGCCAAAGGGGCTGGCACGGAAAGCCCAGCCGGCCATCAGAATCACGAAGGACATGACCTTGGTGGTCTCCCACTGCACGAGGTCAGACTCCCACATGGGAGCATCTTGACCGAAGAGGATGGAGGGTAAAAAAGAAAGGAAGCACGGTCTTCTGAGGCACCAGGACAAATCCCTGTATGCCCGTGTCTTGACAAAGTGAAGGAAAGGATGAGAGGGAAAGAAAAAAAGAAAAAGAAGAAAAGAAGAAAAATAAATGACAAAAAGTAAAAGTGCAAACCACCGACAAGAGGGTGGCAATGAGTCTGAGACTCGGGTTCACCTAGGGTTGAGATGTGTGACAATGCTCACCTCCTCTCCCCACACACATTTGTTTTGTAGGGAAGGTGAGCTTGACCCTCATCGAGGAAGGGGGGGGGTTGATCGATGTGCTTGTCAATCGACAAGCTCGTCGGTTGACAAGCTTGAACAAAAAGCTCGTGAACAGGCGGGCTCGACCAGGGCAAGAAGCTACAAAGCAGCTTTCTGCTGGCTGAAGGGCTCGGGTGGCAGCGGCAACCACAGCTACCGTGTACACACAGCTGCTTGGTCGGCCCTCAAGGCAGCAGGGTTGTTGGCGCCACCTCTGCTGCTGCTGCTGCTGCTGCTGCTGCTGCTCGACTGTTGCTGTTGTTGTAGCTGCTGCTACAGGAGCTGCTGCTAATGCAGCTGATTTTGCTGCTACTATGGCTGTTGTTGTTGCTACTGCTTCTGCTATTGTTTCTGCTGCTGCTGTTGCTGCTGCTGCTGCTGTTGATGGTCTACACAACTATTCAATGAAGCAAAGGGATTGGCACCACCGCCGCTGCTGCTGTTGCTGCTACTGCTCTGTTGCTATTGGTATCTTGGCGGTGGCCGATGCTGCTGCAGCTGTTACCGCTTCATCGGCACAATGCAGTAGGGTTTGCTGTTGCTGTGGCCACAGTTTTTGCCTCTGGTGTTGCTGCAAGTAGCTGCACCTGCTGCAACGAAGGCAGCCGGGTGCAGCTGCTATCGTGGCGACAGCTGCTCATGCTGTGGAGGCGGCCTAAGACGCTACCACCACTGCTTCACGCCACTGTCAAGAAGACAGCCGTGATGAGGGAAAATGCCAAAATGTTTGGCAGCATTCCACCTCCGGCTCTGCCAAAGGACTACATGATGTGAGCGCTCAGCTCAGGGTCTCCACGTTGCCATGACATGTACGTCTCACCAGCCCAGCCCAACCCAGACACTTGTGATGCTGCCAGTGTGTTCTGTATGGTGGGGTAGAACGGCCTTGTCTTCTATAGCTCTGATACCATGAGGGAATGAGAGGACCCCCTTTAGCGGCATACTGTATGAAAGCACACACAGTGAGGAACACAACATGATAGGAAACACTTAGAACGGTAGGGAGAAAACAAAGGTATGTCTGAAAAAGTAGAAGTTAGGAACAAAGTTTGAGATAACAAAGAAGACAAGTGTGGGGATGTACTATTGTCCACATGATCACATGGAAGTGCCACGTCAAACCAACTGGTGGAAAATAGACTAACCTAAGTGAAGGCTTCCAAAAAACTGCTGGACCAAACCTAACACCAAAGAAGCACCAAGTGCAGAAACTGAAACTCTACGGAACCATGTCACAAACAAGTACGGGTAACACCACTGAGAAAATGGTTCTCAGGAGCTGGTCACAGAGAAAAATCTAGAGAGCACTTGAGGACGTGCCTACTATGGCTGATGGTGTCAAAGTAGCTGTCGGGCTTCCCGGCATCCAAGCGAGTGAACGGCGACAGGTCCAAAGGTCACCGTGTCTGATATACTAAAGCAACTGGGATCTAACCTGTGTTGTTCATGGGATGTAGAACTTGCAAGAGACTTCTGAATCTTTCCACACACTAACCATTTGGGCAGGTGACTCATTTGAAGTGATGCTCTTGGATGCAGCATTGGCGCACATGCATTGGATTATGAAATGCTGGCGTCTCAGCTGAGTGCAAGAAGTGGTGCCTGCTGTGTCCTGCCTGACTGTATTTGAGAGATCAATGGCTGTAATCAGTTCAACTTGCTTGGTTTATCCTCAGCAAACATGGAGCAATACATGGTAGAAGGCATGCACCCACATACGCTCATGGTTGATGTGGTTGACTCTTTTTTGTCATGAATGCTTAGGATGATCAATTCTTGGTTTTTCCGTGTTGCTGAACCCACGGTAATGCACAACCAGTTTATCTCGGCATGTGAGAAACAACCGGTGGCACGATTGCCAACCGGTCCAGTTCGATCCCGGGGTGGTGTTCAGGCCCCAAGTGGATCACTTCGCGTGGGTAGCCTGGTCAACCGGCCGCTATTACCTCGCTGCCCTGTTACTCACACTCACTCACTTCTGTGATGCACGTTTATCCCGCTCCTAACATAATTGCTCCATTCCATAACATTTTGTGTGCTCTCCCCTCTACTTGCTCATCCTTAGATGCACTGGCTAGCCTAGCAACTTCTAACACCTGCTGGCATCAGAGCAGGGACGCCGAAGCTTCCCCGCAACGGGAGGGGACTCTTCCCCTCTCTCAATCCTGGCCGGGGCTACAGCCAACTCCATTTCTACCGGCTCAAGCTACTACATCACCATCTTGGTTGCAGCAGCCGTAGTGACCGCAGCAGCAGCAGTGCTGCTGCACAGCACACAGGAGGTCTGCACCCGCACGCTTGCTATGATAGCCGCAGCCGCCTCTTTGGCTGCAGCTTCTGTCTCGCATTTTGAGGTGCACCTGTACTTATTGTAGCAACATAGCAAAGCAGCCTGCAACCCACAGTGCATCTGCACCCGTGCCTTGGCCACATTTGCCGCATTGACGGCAGCAACGTCAGTAGCAGCAGTGGAAATCACAGTAGTAGCAGCATTTTGAGGTACATATGTACCTCTTGTAGATACAACCCAAGTGCAGCCCATGGCCACAGTGCGTCTGCATACTTGCCTCCGCTGCAACCACAGCATTGCTGGCGGCACCGCTAGTAGCAGCAGCAACGATTGCAGTAGTGGCAGTGTTTTGAGGTGCATCTGCACCCATTGCAGCTACAATTGCAGTGCAGCCCACATTCCACAGTGCATCTACACCCGTATCTTGGCCATAGACTTTTCACTGGCGGCAGCAGCATCAGTAGAAGCAGCAATGATGGCAGCAACAGCAGCATTACCGTTGGCAGCCGAGCTTGCAGCTAACAGTGCATCTGCATCCGCGCGGTCTAGCAACAGCAGCAGCCATTGCAGTGGCAGCAGCAGCTGGGCCCACTAGCCGTGGTGCATCTTCACCCAAACCTCAGTAGCAGCCACTGCATTGGTGGCGGTTGCAGCTGCTGTAACGATAGCAGCAAATGCAATGACTTCACCCATGGAGTTCACACAACAGTTGTTGCAATATCAGTGACAATAGCATTTGTGTGTGCAGCATCTGCTGCATCAGCACCTGTGCACACATTGCCCCAGCCGCAGTAGCTGCTTAGCAGGGCAGCTGGAAAGCCTAAATCCTAGCTTCTTGAACGGATGCCAAACACATCCCTGCATTTTCTACGACCCGGCACGAATGCTAGTTAACTAAAGAAGAGCTTGCCTACTGGAAGTCCAAGGCGGTGCGTGAGCAGTATCTGTGCCTTCGCCGCCGCAGCCCTGGCTACTATCTCTGTGAGAAATGCAATTCGATTGAGGACTACTAGCAGGAGGACAATGCGGAGTACGCAGCACATTGTCACTCTGCATATAAAAACTCCCCTACGCTGCAAAACGTGCCATTCACGCGATGATCACCCCTATCAATCACCAGTAAGCTCACCTGTTTCCCACAAAACGCGTGCAGCCTTCAGCAGTATGGTACAGCCAGCCCCTGCAGGAGCACATCGGCCTTTCTCTCATTTTGTTCCTGCCTCTGCAATATCATCTGGGTCTGAGTCTGCCTCATGTAGACCTTCCGATAATCCCTCTTTCTCGGAGGAGGTGCTGGCCTCCAGTAGTTCTGTTGCCTCCACTTTTCTTGCAACCGATCGTGGTGCACGCGCCTACCAGCACTGCTGCAGGCAGGAGTACTGATACCTTCACAACAGCAGCGGGTGATCAAGGTCCTCTTGCTACAGCTACAAACAACACAGTCATCCAGGTTGCCGATACAGCAAATACAGCGGTGTCAACAGTCGTATTATTGGTGCTGCATGCTTGCTTGTATCCATGACCTCCACTGTTGCCGTCATTGTAGCCTCCACTGCTACAGCTCTTCCTCCTCTCTTCTCTCTCTGCTGCTAGGCCGTGCACTCTGTATCCTTCTTTGTCTCTGCATGGGCATGTGTGTGCGTCCAGGTCTGTTGCCTTGTAGCACAACCTTGAGCTGATTCAGCCACACTCATTTTTTCCCAAGCCCACTGGGGCGAGGGAAAAAATGATTTCTTGGCAGAGCATCATCGATGTCATTATTCCTGTTGACGATGAGCATTATGCTGCACTACAAGCAGATTTAGAGCGTGAGCGGGCTGCACTCCAAGATGCACTCACCGCTGGGCGCTTAGCCGAAGAGCTTCTGTGTTGCAAGCAGGGTGATCAGGACACTTGTTTGGACCAGATTGCTGATCTGGTACTAAACCGCCTCCAGCCTATACTGCACTCCATACTTTTTGCATCCACCATTGCTGACATCACTTCTTCCTTTGCCACCACTTCCGCTTTTACATCTACTGCCTCTTTCTCTAACCAGTCTGATCCTATTGCAGCAGCGGCCGCAGCAAGCGCAACCATGACTAAGGCTCTTGCACTACCTTCATAGCGCCAACGTGATTTTGACACGTCACCAGCCTGCTTCACCTCTAACCTCTCCTTCTTGTCTGGGAGATCTGCTTCGCTGCCTTGGCACAGGGGGGGAAACCTCTTGGAGTACTACCCTTCCCGTGATCTCTCTGTCATTTCCCCTTGCGTCCCTGTCCAGTCAGAAGTTGCACATGGTGTTCATGCTCTCATTCTAGGATGGCTGGACAATCTCACAGACAATATCGGTTCCAACAATACCAACAGAGCACGTCGCATGCCTGTTGATCCTGTCGGTGCCTACGATGGCATCAGGCAACACTGTGACCGGTCATGCATCCATGAGCTTCCTCACCGTCCAGTTCAACACACTTTCCATGTATGCAGACAAGACGGCTGATGCATACTGGTTGAGAAGTCTCAAGCTACTACACAACCTAGACAAAGTTGCACCTGGGAAGCTCCAAGCCGCCCTCTCCATTGTCAATGATCTCATCCACAAACTGTCCAACATTTTCTGGGAGGCTGCAGAGCTTGACCGCCTGGCGGCTGAGCTCATCCCAGACAATGCCCTACCGGGCATTGGTGCACACTGGGAGGTTATGGTCAAGCATCTGACTGACTGGTGAAGCGCACTGTAAACCAAGCGCATCCATTCGGCCGCTACAGCTACCGCCACCATAGTGCTTCCCTCATCTTCAGCTCCAGCCTCATCCTCGCACACCTTATCCTTATCCACATCATCTTTCTCCATGTTTTCTTCCTCCCTGGCTACTCTTGGGTGGGGTGGGGGGGGGAGGGCAAGGGAGGAGCAAGGGAAGTCGTTCTGGTGGTGGGTGGTGGATAAGGTGGGCGCGGGAAGGGGAAGGTTTCCAACGGCTCCTCCTTTTCTGCCTCCTCACCTGGCACTATGACATGCTGGAACTATGGCGATACTTGGCACTCTGTCCTGAAGCGCCCTTCAACCCCCAAAGATGCTCGTCTGGCCTCTGCCATGCGGCCACACTTGGTACATGCTTCCAGTAGTAGTTGTGGAGCTATCTGTGCCTCTACCTCCACCACCACCTCAGGCCGTACCTTTTCTGCCGCCACCGATGCAGCAGCTTATAGCACCACCGGGCCTCCTTCCCTCCACCCAACCCCTGAAGGTAGCCCCCTATGTTTGGGGGGCATGCCTTTTACGCCTCCCCTAGCTGGATGGTGCACTCTCGTATCTCATCCATCAACACCATCTTTGTGATCAGGGAGGTGAGAGTGTGCGTACTTCTTTGAGGTCACTTGCATTTGAGTGTGACATGGCCCTAGGTGGACTGGCATCTGGGGGCGTTATGGGCTGGCTGCCTGCCAAGACTCCATGGATTGAGGACTGGCAGCCTCTTTGCTTACCTCGCTGCCTTGCTGCTTGTTATCAGTAGCTGCCATGCTCAGCTGCCGTTGCCATCATTCATGTCTCTGCGTCTGTGCGTGTATCATGTGGCTTCTGGATACTGGACTCCAGGGCCACCTATCACATGATGGTTTCCCATGCGTCATCCATCTCCTTGGTTCCTGTCAGCTTTGTAACTTTTGTGCATACTGGCTTTGGCCAACTTCTACCTGTTCACATCATTGGCGTTGTCCGTTTTGTGGGCCCTCGGGGGAGCTGTTTCTCTCAGACCCGTTGTACATGCCTTCTCTTGAGCTGATTCTACTCTCTTTTATGACCCTCGATCACCAGGGCATGGACTTCTCCTCTAGCCATGGCATTGCCCCTGTCTCACACTGCACTATTGGCCGCATCTTGCTTTGGGGAACACGCTCTGACCGCCTGTCCCGTGTCGCTCCAGCCTCCTTTCTTCTCGCGCCATCAGCTTGGGAGGAGGGAGGGTGGGTCTGCCACAACCTCCGGTCTTGTGGGCCCATGTCTGCCTCCCTCCGTTGGTCCTCTTCCTTCTACATTGTCATCTCCGGTCACTTCCACCAATAGTGAGTTTCCCCTTCCATCCTTGCTGTCCAGCGTGCCAACTGCCTCCTCCCTAGAGTCATCGTTGGTCTCTGCATCTTTTGCTACATCATCTCGAGAGTCAGCACACGTGCCCGCCCCAGTCAGTGCTCCACCACAGTCTCTTCCAAATTCACCTTCCACTTCCACCAAGGCGTGGCTTTGTTTTTCCTCGCTCTGCAAAAAGGTGAGGAACTTTTTTCCTGTTGGTCCTTTTGAGGAGTCTTAGTAATCCACTACGATGGTATAAGGTCATGTGTGGTCATTGTTCATTTTTGTGCAGCTCAAACGTGTGGACCTAACGACACACGCCGTTGCTGACGTAGAAAAGTACGACAACTTTAAGTGGGCATTCGTGGCTCTAGGGGCCACACGCCAGGGGTGGGATTACTCACGCCGAACTATGATGATGGATGGAACATTTTTGAGAAATGGACACAAGCAGGAAAGGCTGATTGCGCAATCTTTTCATGCCAATGATCATGCATGTCCCATGGCCTTGGCACTAGTTCCCCGTGAGAACGAAGAGTCATGGACGTGGTTCTCCCTGCAGCTGCGCCATGCATATTCCATTGTGTCAACTCCAGGTGCAGTCATCGTGTCTGACCGGGAAGCAGCTTTGGCAAAGGCACTCGAGCCACATCTGCCCGGCACAATAGAAACATACTGTGTGTATCATCTGTGGAAGATTGTAAAGGAAAAGTATGGCAAGAAGGCCGTGTACTAAGCGTGGAATTGTGCCCACAATCTGATGCATGACCAGTTCCACCGTGCCGTATGCCATCTGCGGGCCGTGAGCGGGTGTGCGGCTGATTACCTCATCCCAGGGCCTGATGGCCAAGGCGGCATCCCTCTTCAGAAGTGGACAAGCTACATGTGCCCAGTTCCGCACAGTGACCACATCACCAGCAACGCTTTGCAGTCCATCAACACACGGCTGAAGTCACTCCGGAAGCTGTACCCATTCTACAATTTTATAAAGGTGAACTACTTTGTGCAGAGGCTTATGACAGAGCGGCCAGAGAAGATCATACACTGTAACAAAACCATAGCGTCTTCCCCTGCAAAGAGGCTCCTTCACAGTTTTGCAGTGGACAGACACTACGACGTCACCATGGGGGGACCGCACTCTGCCATGGTGAGGGGTCCAACAAACGTGATGCGACGAGTGACCTCTGGCTCTCTTCTTGTGATTGCAGCCGCAGGCATGAGTTTGGACAGCCTTGTCAATACACATGTGCTGTCATGGTGGAGGTTGGCCTAGTTCCAACAGCGCGCACGCATAGACGTCATGCATACTTTGATGTACTGGAGCCAAACGTTTAGCAACCCCATGCCATCGACTAGAGAAGAGGGGATCCGTGGTGCCCCGTCAGGTTGGGCACAACCAGGACCACGCCACGGGCGTGGGAGGCCCAAGAGTTCCCTCTTGGAGTGTGAGACACTACGTAAGCACAATTTCATCTGCCCGAGGTGTGGCCACAAGGGTCACACCAAGAAAAAGTGCCCCAACCCCGTAGCACCCCATCCTGACCAGGCAGCTGCACAACTCCAAGCTGACTGTGCTGCAGCAGCAGCAACAGGTGCAACACAACAGAGGCCAGCAACAGCACATGGGCCAGGGACAGAGGGAGTAGCAACAGACGAATCTGACCCAAATGACTTTGACCCTGACGCAGAGCCGTGGGGGTCTTCCAATGACAAGGAGGTTGGAGAGGCAACAAAGGACGACTTCGATGACAACGTTTGGGACAGTGGCAGTGAGGGATCTCTTGGATACGCTGCGGAGCCGGAACAGGGGCTGCTAACACAAGAGGAGCATGAAGCAGAAGGTGCGCTGTTGATGGACGAGTGCGGGGGGATGGAGGATGACGCAGAAGACGAGGCAAAAGAAGATGAAGAGGGAGAGGGAGATGCTGAGACCGAGGGAGTAGAAGGACACAAAGAGGAGGTCAACCATGGTGTGCGTGGCATGGAGAACCTTGGGATTGAAGGTGAATGTTTCATTTGTTGCACATCAATGTCTCATTTGTTACCTCTTTTACACTGTTTTGTTCATTCATGGGAAACCTACTGACCGGTGCCAAACTGTCACTGAGTAGAAGCACAAGGTGCAGGCCTATGGCTGCCCAGACCAAGCATCTTCATGGACGTTAGACGGTGGTAAATAGATTGGTGTTGGAGGCATGTGTAGCCTGCCGGACCATGTTTGTCTGTGGGATGCTGTCGCAGAGGTCATGTCATGTCATGGCGAAGTATTCTTTTTTAATGTTTTTCTTATTTGTTTATTAATGTTCAAGCAATTTGTATGAATTTTCATAATGAAACATTTTCTAAAACTCTCATGTGCACTGTAACCGTGAAGTGGGATGATTAATCTGGGTAACATTGTAGTGCAATTGATCATAGTATGGATTTTTGCAAGAATGACTGATGCTAAAGGGATAACACATGTACGTGTGAAGAAGTTGGAGAAAACCTGAGTACCAAGCCGTATGTAAGCCAGGAACGACTCCATTTCTATTCCTCTGAATCAACAGTGAAGAAACTAAATGGAGTGCACTCAGTTTTCAACAACGCTCCCAATGGTGAATTCATTCCATGTGTCATTGGGACATGCTTCGTGGTTTCAAAAGTGCAACAGGAATGGAGACATTTCATGGTGAAGATGTACTACAACATCTGCCCAGAACCATGTGATATGCTACATTCAATACCCTACACCCTCCAAGACATCTTCTACAATCCTGCTCCAGACTTCGACCGTGGGATTGTAGCAAACCATGATTCACCCATGGCACCAGGTGATCGTGGTCAGTTGTGCCCCATGTGTGACATCATATGATGGATCCACACACTCTTCCCCCGTGTGCAGCAGTCGCCTGTGAACAGGAAGCCAGGTCCATTTGAGGACCATTAGAATTTCCAGGATGAATTCTATGCCCAATCAATACCTTCTTGGAAGGTACTCCTCCTTTTGAAAAAAATAGCGTGTCCAGCCTTAGATAATTCCACTCATCTACCGTGATTTCATGAAGGCGAAAGCTGTTTTCCCTGATGTTGGCAATGTTGGATCCAAGAGAATAATGCCAAGTGAAGAATTAGGTGCATCTTCATAATCAACACAGAGAATTAAAACATCTTTGTGATGTGAAAACTTCTTCCACCAAACATCATGTTTTTCAGGCTGTGGCCATGGTGAAAACACCATGTGAAGTTCAGACATGCAATTGCTTCTGTTGGGAAGATGCCTGGTACTGATGCTGATGCGGAAGTGAGAAATTCTGGAGAACCTGCTGATATGATTTCTGTTGCTATTGTTGAAATTGGTGGAGATCCTTCTGAGGTTGGTAGTGCTAAGGACATTGCTGCAAAGTTTAGCAGAGAGGTGGAACCTCATGCGCTGCTACTGATGAGAAAGTACTATTGCTTCTGTAGAAGTATTGGAAAAGGAGAATCTAAATCTCTCAGATATTCTGATTCCCCACCTCTTAAGGAAGAACCATAGTATGTGGAGGGTCAGCCACTGACTCCCACCGCCCATGATGAAGTGACAATAACCGCACGTGTCCAGCTAGCAAAATACCCGTAACTTTTCTTTTCTACATGTATCATACTTTACTAACAAATGGACAGGGGAGAGTCAGTTTTGCATGTCGGCCATGGAGGTCTGCGTGCTAGAGCTACAAGGCTGCAACCTAGACAAATTGGAGAGGTTTCAGGTGAGTCTTGCTAGTCGTGACCCACACGGCAGCCCACAAGTGGAGCTTGCCTGGATGCATGACACAAGCAAGGGCAAAGCGCCCTCATAGTTAACCAAAGGGGCTCACAGCCCAAGCCTGCCTTTCTCAGTCAGATCTGCCAAAGGGCCAGAATTTAAACGAAGACTAACCTAGGTCACTGAAATCAATGTGCGAGGTCGACTAGGATCAATCAGGGACAAATGCAGGTCACTACAAAGAAAGTGACAGAAGGCTCAAGCAGGAGCAAAGTCCCGGGTAAGCTTTGAGGAGATGAGGCTGGGGAGATGCTGCCCGGAGGGAGGCAAGCACATGAGAGCCGCAGGATGCACAAGTGACGTCAATCAGGCGTGGCGCTGGCACTCAAAGTGCATCACCTCCACTCACTGGGTCAGCATTCCCTGTGCACTCAGGTTGACGGAGAGAAAAAACTGCAGCGTTGATTAACATGCCCATTGGAGGTAAATGCGGAGGGTTGCAGCCAAGGTGCTCCAATTGGAGGCAAAATACAGGAGAGGGGAGTGCTTTGATGAGGACGTTGGCCAGATGATGATAACTATTCATTGGGCAGGCATGCACAATACCTACTTAAACTATTGCATGTATGAAGTTGTGTTCTACACTGATGCTTTGTGCTAGGGCACAACACACCATCATTTGTGGCAATCTGATGTACAGCGGAGTTTTGTCATTTTGAAGTGGCACACAGTGTATATGCAGCCCCAAATCCTCAAGCATCCATGCCAGCTCAGTGCACTCTCATGCAGCTTCACCCATTGCCATGTTGTATTCCTCTGCCACACTGCAAGCCACGCACGACTGATTAACACTTTGCCACAACAGGGCCGTAGCCCACATAAAAAGCACATAACCACCACGATTGCACGCCCCACAATCAAATGCATAGTAACTCTCACAGTATCCATCAAACAAGGGGCTTGGCGATGGAGTGGAGCCCAAGCCAAACTCAGCAGTGTCAGCTGCGTAGCGGAGCATATTTGGCAGTTTTTTATGATGTGTGCTGTGGGGTTGTTGAACAAACTGGGCCAACACATTGATTGCAAAGGAAATGTCAAGGCGTGTGGTAGATGCCAGGTATAAAAGGTTTCTGGTGATTTTCCTGTGCGGTGTGGGATCACAGTGTCGTCAGTAATCTTTGGTGTTTCCATCCAATGATTGTGTGTTAATGACAAGGCTTATTGGTGAATGTTGTCGAGGGAGATTATGTAGTAGGTGATGAAAGCGCATAGTAGGATGAGCAATGAATCGTCCTTGAGTCTCAGGTGATGGTCATGCCCAAGGATTTGGTAATATCACCCAATTATTTCATGCTTCAGTGCATGGGTGAAGCGTATCTGTTGCCCGGATGAGGGGAGCGTGCAGTAACATCCACCAACATGTTGACATGCTGTGCCCCTTGCCATGAGTACCGCTGATCGTATTATCTGGTTCAACCACTTGGGAGTGGTCGAACACCGTATCTAAATTCAGACTTCCTTTGATTATTCCATGCAAGATCAAGCTTTGAATTACTCAATTTGAGTGATTATTCAGAAAGTGTGCCTAGTCCGAAGTTCGTGTGTTGGGCACTTGGGATCTGGTCCCTGCCATGGGTGGCAGGACACCGCCAGTAATCCAAATTCGATTCCAATGGGCTCCAAATGCACCAAGGCCACGTATGAAGCAACCAGAGGGACCTCCTTGACCAGGCTCAACTTCTCCTTGAATTCTGGGCAAGGAAAGGTACTCCGTCGGGTCACCATCCAAGCGCCTCCCGTTGCCTAGCGTGCAAGACACGCTGGAGGGCTTCACCAAGGGTTACTTCAACGGCCGTAACAAGGAATCTACTGCTCTGATTTGGGTGTGCTTGGATGCGTTGGAGAGCTTACATCACAGGCAATAAGAATCTGATATAGTATCACCATCATAAGAAAGAATTTTTTTTTTTCAATTCTCCTAAATGCAATGGGTTTCTGTCCACTCCTCGTCTGTGATCCTTGAGCTCCACACTCTTCACCATTGTTTCCCGTTGGTGTTGAAATTGTATGCACCTTGTCCACTGCCTAGCTGGCTAGCTACACATACAGACAAGGCATGCAATGCTCTATGGAGTATGTCCCCTTGGTCTGTTCTGAGATGGGCCAGGAATGCACTGCACAAAATGGGTATGTCTCCTGTGGCTCATCATAGGAACCATACTTGTTTGGCTTGGTTGAACAGGCACCGGAATCTCAAACGATAGATTGCGGGTTCATTTCCTGCGATGGCCACAATTTTCTTTGTGGCCAAAACTGGGACAGGAAGCTTCTAGGAAGCTTACTAGAGCCTGCCTTGAGGATGACACTTGGCGGTGTAAGGACGCGCCAAGCAGGACTGTAGGTTGAGGTTGGCTCTAGTGGAGCCACTACAAGCAGAAGCTTTAGCAAAGCTCTGCAAGTTGAAAAGCATGTACCTTGCATGCATCCATTTACAGTTCTTGCCTTTGAGACTCCTCATAGAGTGTCCAACCAAAGGTAGACACTAAAGACCAACATGCCGACTTCGTGAGGTTGCAAACCAAACGAACATAAAGTGTGGATCCCTCGTTCGAGGGTGATATGTTATCTTGATTGCAATACCAAGAGCGGTTGGCGGCCTCCCATGTTGGGACCCGTTTTTTAGACCGTTGCTATCCGACGCATTGACAAAGGGTTATGGGCCCACACTTTTGGTTCTAAGGCACGCTTCCAGGACTGACTAGAGCGTGGTCTTGCAGGGCGCACAGGTACAACAAGGACACGACCATCGGACGGCTCCATCGGCTTCTTCAGGTAGGGTGCGTGCATGTGGCGGACTAGGGGACAAGGAACAGCTCTGTCCATATTGGAAACGACCCTCGAGCCCCAACGGGATGAGGCTCTACCCCATTTTAGAAGGTGGTATGACCCCGAGTCCGTTCTCTCACAATGGCACCATCGCCTTAGGCGATCATCGGCAGGAGGGGTATGCAACGGAACCAACTGCACCTTTTGAAAATGGTTGTAGTCAGCAGCCTCATCAGCCTCATCGACCTCAAGGAAGCAGAGTAACAGCAAAGCAAAAAAGACAAGCAACTGCAGGAAATGGCGGATCCGACTCAAGCCCGCCTTGAGGCGGGTATGTCCAAATTCACGGGGACAGGTTTTCCCTTGTGGAAATGGAATGGCAGTTTGAGATTGTCATGAATGTGCATGGCTACCTCGACATCCTAAAAGGGATCGAGACAGCACCCGTCGATACGACGCTGACGACGTATGCGGCTGACCTTGCAGCATGGATGATGAAGAACAACATGGCTTGCGCCATTCTTATGACGTCCATCAACGAGACTCAACACTCCCACATCACAGGATGCACGTTGGCTGCCGAGGCCTACGCAAAACTTGCACACATGCATCAATCAAACTCCCTACCAAACCGACTCTTCATCTTCCAAAGGTTGATGTCGATGAGGGTGAGCGAAGGAGAATCGATACCCGCATTTTTGCAGTCGTTCGACAACGTGCTGCAAGAGGTCCAACAAATGGAATGGAATCTCGACTCCAACATGCGTGTCATGATCCTTCTAATGGCCCTGCCAGAAAGCTGGGGGTCCTTGATTACCGTATTTGGTGGTTGCCAGAAAGCAGATCTGACGTATGAGGCTATCGCCGAACACGTCCGCAACGAGTCCATGCAACGTAGTGGCAGTGAGGCAAACATTTCAGCCTACGCCTCTCGCTTCGGTGGACAAGGTGCAAGCTCTCGCTCCAGTCAAGGCAACAGCGGAAGCGGTGGCGGTGGAGGGAAAGGCAATGGTGGCGGGAAGAGTTCCAAGAAGCCCGGCAACTGTCACAATCGTGGCAAGGCTGGGCACTGGGCTAGGGACTGCCGTAGTCCCAAGAAAGAAGGCAGGATCAAAGGTGGAAAGGAGAAGAAGGAGCTCACCAACATGATGGTTAGGGGGCTGCCCATGAAGGGCGCAACGATCCTTAGGCTTGGGGCATTTGCCCTTGACTCGGGCACCAACCACCACTCATTAAAAGAGAAGGGTGGATTTGTCTCCATGGCCGAATCTGTCTTGCGCATCAAGTGTGCAAACGGCGGCGTCGTCCAAGCCATGGGCGAAGGGGACAAGGCGGAGAAGGCGGTCAACCTTCAAAAGGTGGTGTACATGCCCTCGTTCGCTGCCAACTTGCTGTCCGTGTCACAAATCATTGACAACAACATGACAATGGTGTTTACCAACAAGGAAGCGGTGGCCCTCAAAACAAGGACATCCAGATTTTGTACACCAAAGACGATCTCATGCTCCAAACCAAATTCACCAAGGCGTTGGTTGAGGGACTCGCATGTGCCACCAAGACAGTGGCACCGGAGCCAAAGGATGCACCACCGGCGACTGCTACGGCCGCCACATCAACCAAGGACACTGACGCTGAGCTGTGATACCGACGATTTGGCCATGTGGCCAACAGCACACTGCAGAAGATGCAAGAGCAAGAGGTAGTCTGTGGAATGGAAGAGTACACCATGAAGCATGGCGGAGGGTGTGCATTGTGTGTTCCATGCCTCCAAGCAAAGGCAAAGAAGAAGCCGTTTGGGAGAGGAGGTCAACGAGCAGAGCACGTCTTGGAACTGATACACAGTGACATGTGTGGACCCTTCCGCACACCATCTAACGGAGGAAGCAAGTACTTCCTGACCTTCATCGACGACCACAGCCGCAAGTTATGGATCTACTTCCTCAAAACAAAGGGAGAGGTAAAGGTGAAGCTCCTCGAGTTCATCGCCATGGTGGAGCGGCAAATGTCCAAGAAGGTGAAGACGTTCCAAAGTGACAACGGGGGTAAGTATGAGGCATGCAAGCCTTGGCTCAAGAATCACGGCATCCGTCACGAGCAAACCACCCCTTACAACCCCCAAAGCAACGGCATTGCCGAGAGGATGAACCAGACCCTACTTAGCATGGTGCAAAGCATGCTCTTTGACACCAAGCTCCCACCTCGCTTTTGGGCAGAATCAGCAACAACGGCCTTCTCCCTCTTGAATCTGACACCAGCAACCCCCTTGCAGAAGCGTGGAAAGGAGCAAAACAAGCAGTTAAAGACCCCACAAGAAGCGTGGTCAGGAAAGAAACCCAACGCATCTCATCTGAAGGTGTTCGGGTCAACTGCATGGGTGAAGATCTAGAAGGGAGAAGGTGGAGGCAAGCTTGACGCACGTTCCAAGAAGTATGTCATGGTTGGGTACGACAAGTCACACAAAGCCTATCGGCTTTGGGACGAGGTAGCAGGCAAGCTCGTGAGGAGCCGCAACGTTGTGTTCGACGAACGCACCCTTGGAAAGGGAGAGCAGCTGGACCCGACCCTCGCTCCCAAAGCGGGAGAGTGGATAGTGTTGCTTGAGTCTAGAGACCAAGCACCCGACAACTGGCTTGCTTTGCCAACAGGTGGTGGGAATGGGAGAGTAGCTGCGGAGGATCACGCAACATCTGACATGGACGCGGACACCAAGGCGTCTGGGACTTTTGAGTCTAACTTGGAGTCTGACGACTCTTAGGATGACAACGACGACGACAAACCACCACCTGTGGAAGAACCAACACCAAAGCAAGAGGCCGCACCAGCACCCCGGCGCAGTTTGCGACCAAAGAAAGAACCTTTGCGGAATGAGGATGATTGGACCGGCCTTAGCTGGTCGTGCATTGCTCAGGGAGAGCCATCCATAGTGGCGGAGGCGATGAATGGCCCAGATGCGGCCAAGTGGAAGGAGGCAGTGGACAGCGAGCTCGCGTCCATTGCCGAGAACGGCAAGTGGGTACTGGTGGATAGACCTGACAATGCCCATGTGGTGGGATCCAAGTGGGTCCTTTGAGTGAAGAAGAAGCAAGACGGTAGCATCGACAAGTTCAAGGCAAGGGTAGTGGCCAAGGGGTTCTCTCAACGCCCGGGCTCCGAGTACAATGAGACGTTCGCGACCGTCGTGACCTTTGCCTCCATCCGCTCTCTCCTTGGCATTGCAGCTGCAAAGAACTTGGAGATACACCAGATAGACGTCAAGACAACTATCCTTTATGGGAAGCTTGACAAGGAAGTGCCGATGGAGGTGCCTGAAGGAGTCGAAGCTCCCAATGGCAAGGTGTGCAAGGTGGCCTGTTTCAGCCCGCTCTACGGGCTGAAACAGGCCCCAAGGATGTGGTACAAAGAGATGGACGGTTTCATGACCGACCTCTCCTTTGCGCATTGCCAGAATGACCCGAGCATGTACGTGCGTGATAATGGGAGAGGGCTAATGCTTGTTGCGCTCTTCGTGGATGAACTGTTCATCTGCTCATCTTCGGTCGAGCTACTGGATGAGCTGAAGTCTGACCTCAGCAAAAGGTTCAAGATGAAGGACATGGGTCCTCTTGGGTACTTCCTTGGGATTGCCATCCACCGCAATCGATTAGCAGGCACCATCAAACTCAACCAAACCAAATACATCGGCGAGGTACTGAAGCGCTACCACATGGAAGACTGCAAACCTGTCAGCACCACAATGACGACCGATACAAAGCTGAAGGCCTCCATGTTGCCAAGCAACAAAGCAGAACAAAGGGAGATGCAAGACATCCTCTACCAGTCTGCCATGTGTAGCATCATGTACGGCATGGTAGGGACTTGTCCGGACATCTGCTACGCTGTGGGACAAGTGAGCAGATTTGTGGCCAACCCTGGGCCACAACATTGGTAGGCAGTCAAGCGCATCTTGGACTATCTGTAGAAGACACGTCACATGGGCCTCGTCCTTGGAGGCCAAGAAGGAAGGGACCCCCTTTTCCTGAAGTGCTACACCAATGCTGACTGGGTAGGAAATCTCGACGACAGGAAATCCACCTCTGGATACGAGTGCATCTTAAATGGCGTTGCCATCTCATGGGCCAGTAGGAAGCAGGATTGTGTTTCAGTGTCCACAGCTGAGGCAAAGTACGTTACTCTGTCTGAGGTGTGCACGGAGACTCAATGGCTACGCAGCCTGCTTGGCAAAATGACAGGGACAGAGAAGGATGACGGTCCTACACGTGGACAACATGAGCGCCATCTTGATGGCTGAAGATGAGATCATCTCCCGAACAAAGTACATCGACATACGTTACCACTACTCACGTTACCTGGTCATGAAGAACGTGGTGGACTTGCAGCATTGCGGAACGAAGAGCATGCTTGCCGTCTGCATGACCAAGCCGTTGGAGAGTGACTTGCACTATGCAGGCATTCGTGGATTCAGCATGAGGAGTGCGGCAGAGGAAGGGTGAGGTCCAAGGCATTGATGGATCCCAGTAAGCGACACATTGACAGAGGTACAAGGGAGAGATTTGTTGAAATAGTATGTACCTTGTCCACTGCCTAGCTGGCTAGCTACACATACAGACAAGGCATGCACTGCTCTATGGAGTATGTCCCCTTGGTGTGTTCTGAGATGGGCCAGGAATGCACTGCCCATAATGGGTATGTTCCCTGTGGCTCATCATAGGAACCATACCTTTTTGGCTTGGTTGAAAAGGCACCGGAGTCTCGAACGAGAGGTTGCGGGTTCAAACCCCGCGATGGCCGCAATTTTCTTTGTGGCCAAAACTGGGACAAGAAGCTTCTAAGAAGCTTACTAGAGCCTGCCTTGACGATGACACTTGGCGGTCTAAGGACGCGCCAAGTAGGAATGTAGGTTGAGGTTGGCTCCAGTGGAGCCACTTCAAGTAGAAGCTTTAGAAAAGATCTGCTAGTATAAAAGCCCGTACCTTGCATGCATCCATTTACAATTCTTTCTTTTGAGACTCCTCACAGAGTGTCCAACCAAAGGTAGACACTAAAGACCAACATGCGGACTTCGTGAGGATGCAAACCAAACGAACCTAAAGTGTGGATCCATCGTTCGAGGGTGATATGTTATCTTGGTTGCAATACCAAGAGCAGTTGGCGGCCTCCCATGTCGGGACCAGTTTTCTAGACCGTTGCTATCCGGTGAATCGACAGTTGGTTTCCCCAAAATATTGGTAGCGTGTATCAGTGAGGGATAGGCACCCTTGAGGGTGCATCCACACCCACCAGTGCCAAGAAAGGATTATCGGTCTACCACGTTTCGCTATGCGCCATGACAATAACCAAGTAAGATAGCATCAACATTGTCTCAAAGTTAAAAGGGAATGGCTTTCCTTTGAAGAGGTTGCAGTTTGAAATCGATGACAGGGGCCTGCTTGAGCTGGTCAAGGTTGAAGAAACATCCCCTCCGGAAACTGTGGCACCGGAGGAAGTGGACAAGTACAAGAAGTACAACAAGAAGGCACTTGCTTTGTTGGTGTTAGCACTAGCTTCGACGCAACGCGGACTCATTCAACAATACGCAGAGGCTGTAGAGGCCTAGAAGAAACTCTGTTCCATCTACCAATCCAGCAACCTCACTAGCCAGCTCTTCGTCCTTGAGAGGCTCATCACTCTCTGGGCCAAAGAAGACGACGTTATTATGGAGATCTTACACCAGATCCAGTCCCTTACTGCTGAGTGCGTAGCCCCCTGGTGGAATGTCGTGTTGAATGTTTTTTTCCCCTTGTTCAGTGTTGTAGGACGGATCAAGAATGCCCTGCCCCTTGTGGAGGTATGACCCCTAGATCCGTTGTAGTGTGTGTTGACATGGTGTGCCCCCTTGCCATGAGTGTCGTTGATCGTACTCCCTGGTTTGACCACTGAGGAGTGGTCGAACACCTGATCTGACTTTAGATTTGGATTCCTTGGATTTTTCTGTGCAAGATCAAGCTTTGGATTGCTCAATTTGAGTGAGTATTCAGAAAGTTAGCCTAGCCCAAAAAACGGGTGTTGGGTGGGTGGAATCTGGTACCCGCCATGGGTGGCGGGATATTCCACCGCCAGGGATCCGAGTTCATTCCTAATGGCCTCCAAATGCACCAGGGGCATCAATGAGGTGACCATGAGGACCTCCTTGACCAGGATGAACTTCTCGTTGACTTCTGGGCGAAGAAAGGTGCTTCAACGGGTCATCGTCAAAGCGCCTCCCGTTGCCTAGAGTGCAAGGCCAGGTGGGCGGCTCCACCAAGGGTTACTTCGACGGCCGTAGCAGGGGCTCTACTGCTCCGTTTTGGGCGTTCTTGGATGCGTTGGAAAGCTTAGATCACAGTTTATAAGGATCTGATGTAATCTCACTGTGATAACTAACAAAAACGTATCCGATTCAGATCTTCTGAATGCGACGTGTTCTGCCCACTCACATCCGTGATCCTTGTGCTCCACACACTTCACCATTGGTGTCCATTGGCTGCCCAAACCTTGGTAGCGTGTATCACTGAGAGCTAGGAATCCTTGAGGGTGCCTCCACAACCACTAGAGCCAAGAAAGGATTATGGGCCCACGTGCCTAGAAGGACCCTAGCTCATTATCTTTCACGCTACCGCCACGCGCCATGGCAACGACCGAGCAAGAGAGCACTATAGACATCCTCTCGCCTGACGGGAGGGATTTCCTCTTATGGAGGTGGACCATGGAGGTCTATCTTGATGACAATGGACTTCTTGAGCTGGTCGGAGGTGAAGAGAGAGCTCGTGCGGCGTCCGCAATGGCCGAGGAGGTGCAGGCGTTTGAGAAGCGCAACAACAAGGCGCTTGCTCTGATCGCAACATCGTTGTGCCCAGCACAACGCGCGCATGTCCAAGGATGCACGAAGGCCGCGGAGGCTGTGGCATGGCTCTGCAATGCACACGACCCGTCGTGTCTTCAGCAACGTCTCCTCCTCATCTAACGGCTTTTCACCCTCCAAGCCGATGAGGAGACCAGCTCGTTAGAGCTCGCGCAAGCGGTGAAGTCGATGGTGTCCCGCTGTCATCAGGCGGGATGGGCTACCGACTCCCAATTGCAAGTAGCGGCGCTCCTCCTGGCCCTTCCTAACATTCGGGTCTCTGCGATCACCAGCGATGTTGATCTACGGGACAAAATGCTGACATTCGAAGAGGCGGCACAAGTGGTGTGCGACCGGTGGACCAAAGCCATCGTGGCGGAGCAAGGGAAAGCGTTCGTAGCATCGGCCCTGATCGTCCGCACTCAAGGAGGAGAGGGAGATGAAGGGAAGGAAGGGACGTGTCCATGCCGCACCAAGAAGGGAGAGTGCCATCGGTGTGGCCAAGAGGGCCATTGGAGAAGGGACTGCACAAGGGGAGCTGCAGATCTGGCCACGGAGGTGGCAGAAGGGCAGCAGACCAACATAGCAGTCGCCCACTCCATGAAGGGGGCTAATATGGCACAACCTGAGGCGGGAAAGCAGCTGGCGTGTTTGGAGCAAGGAGGCTCCAACAGGCCCCAAAAGGGAGCCTGCTACAAGTGTGGCCAGCAGGGCCATTGGAAGGCGACGTGCACAGCGGAAACCGTGGACTCTGACAAGCGTGTCGGCAGAGGACGACAGGCCGAAGCAATTGTCGACACGCCATGCAGCACTGATCAGCTCCATGCTGTGGGAGCTGATGTGGTCGGGGACCACGAGGCATGCCGTGGACATGCAACCTCCACAATCTCCAAGGGGGAGCAGAAGGTGAAGCGACAAACAAGGGTTGCCGCCATATATCACAATAGAGGTGATGTGCTCTGAGGAGGCAAAAAGCAGGTGGATGAGTCGGTCAAGAAGAAGGGCACTGCGACAAGGAGGCTTGAAGCGCCTGACCTGGCGACAGAGGTGCTGTCCGTGAGTCACCTCGTTGAGGAGGGACTCGAAGTGACATTCACAAGGAAGGGATGTCTCCTAAAAGAGGAGGGCAGTGGACATGTCGTGGCACGTGGTGCACACAAAAGAGGTGTGTACCGGATACGTGCCGACGTCCTCACAAGGAGGAGCCGTGACTACGACGTGGACAGCCGTCGAAGCAAGGAAGCGGTTGCTACTGCATCCAAGAAGGGGCAACCTAAGGGTGTAGTGGGTGGTATGGAGAGTACCATCCAGGCTGGGTCGGGAGATCTGGACCAAAAGGCACGCCATGCAACGGGACACCGGGTGATGGGTGCACAGTCTCCAAGGGAGGCAAAAGAAGTGGTCCACGTGGCAGACCAGCCAAGGGAGAGCATCAACGGCAGGCGGCCTTGCTCTCCTCATGGGCAAAAAGGGTCCAGTGCTGTAAGAATGGTGAACCGGAGCCACAAGGTAGGCCAAACGGGCGCTGCCGAGTTCCATGCGGGAGCGGTGATGGCTGCAAAGAAGACCATGCAGCAAGACGAGGACGGAAAGGAGGCGCGTCCTCAAGGGGAGCACAAGGGGCTCCACACCTCAGTAGAAGGAGAGCAGCTACGCCAGTGATTTGAGGGCCAAAATGTGGCCGCTCAAGTGTTGGCACGGGGTGCCGGCAAGTCGCGTGCACAGGGCTCCGCCTCATGGACTGAGAAGAAGGAGAGTGGCGGTAAAGGGCCACACTCTCAACCCGAGAAAAACGCGCTCCGGGCTACAGAGGTGGTGAACCGGGGCCACAAAGAGGGCACAAAAGGTGCCATCAAGTCTCAAGAGGAGGCGTCGGTGGCGGCTCGGAGGACCACGCAATAGATTGAGGACGCCGTGAGGGCAGGTCCTCAAAGTGAGCCAAGGCGGCTCGGTGCATTAGCGGGCCAGGACCTAGAGCACCGCGCGGCGGAAGGCCGGGCAGTGGGTGCACCGCAACAAAAGTCGGCGGAGGTGGTCCGAAGGGCTGTGCAACAAGGGGAGAGCGGCAGCAAGTGGCTGAGCTCTCCATCAGAGCAAAACATGCTTCGAGCGGCTAAGCAAAGGACCAAGCCGCAAGGTGCGGTCAAGGCGTTGGTGGCTCCAAGTCCTCAAGGAGGAGGAAAAGCACTCAAGGGGTATGGAACGGAGGATGCGACGTGCAGGCCGGCATCTC
>SZWC01001475.1:112123-135291 GCA_023375785.1 Penium margaritaceum
TGAGCTCTCCATCGGAGCAAAACATGCTTCGAGCGGCTAAGCAAAGGACCAAGCCGCAAGGTGCGGTCAAGGCGTTGGTGGCTCCAAGTCCTCAAGGAGGAGGAAAAGCACTCAAGGGGAATGGAACGGAGGATGCGACGTGCAGGCCGGCATCTCCGGAATCCACAAATGAGACGGATGAACCATGCAACATGCATAGGTTGGGAGAAAGGAGTGGGATCTCCGGTTCTCCAACTTCTCCCAAAGAGGGGGAGACTGTGCATGAGGAGTGCGGCGAGGGAGCCGAGACCAAAGGAAAGGCACCGAAAGCCCTCCCCAATGGGGAGAGGCATGCACGTTTGGGACGTGCAGCGGTACAGCGGCAGCAGCGTAGGCGGCAGCTTAAGGAGCAGTCGCAGCTGTAGCACCACGGATCCCGCGAGGCTGGTTGCAACAAAGGGCAAGCCAAAGCTGGCAGTGCAGGCGGCAACATCTTGGTCAAAACGGCACACGCAGAGGCGGTGTCATCAAGGGCCAAGATCAGCACCAAGGAAGCACTACAGCAAGGTGGGGGAGGTGTGCAGCACGCTGGGCCAAGTTTGCAAGGTGCCAAGGGTGCTAAAAACACAACAACACCCAAGGCACACTCGGATGCGCTTGAGGACTCAAAAGGGAGTCCGAGGTCTCTGAAGACGGGGGAGGACTCCGCAAAGGGTTGCGGGTCTCCCATGTGAGAGGGAGCAGTCCAGCGAGGAGACAAGTAGTCCCAGGTCATCTCAGGGAGGTGGCCGACTGCCGCGGCAAGCAGCAATACCAAGACAACAAGGGTCACAAGGCAGGCCATGAGGGTGCTGCCAAGTCCTGTACGGGGGAACAAGTGACGTAAGCGTGGAGCAAGGCATCCGCCGCTATGTGTTGTGATTGGTGGAGGGCAGCTAAGGAGAGTTGCTCACAGTGGCAGCTTGGCCGGGCACCAGAGCATGGCAGATGTTCAAGGACAGGGCATCAAGGCTGCGGTGCAAGGGAGAGATTGTTGGCATGGTGTGCCCCTTGCAATGAGTGCCGTTGATCGTACTCCCTGGTTTGACCACTGAGGAGTGGTCCAACACCTGATCTGACTTTAGATTTGGATTTCTTGGATTTTTCTGTGCAAGATCGAGCTTTGGATCGTTCGATTTGAGTGAGTATTCAGAAAGTTAGCCTAGCCCGAAAAACGTGTGTTGGGTGGGTGGAATCTGGTACCCGCCATGGGTGGCGGGATATTCCACCGCCAGGGATCCGAGTTCATTCCTAATGGCCTCCAAATGAACCAGGGGCATCAATGAGGTGACCATAAGGATCACCTTGACCAGGATGAAATTCTCGTTGACTTCTGGGTGAAGAAAGGCGCTTCGACGGGTCATCGTCAAAGCGCCTCCCGTTGCCTAGAGTGCAAGGCCAGGTGGGCGGCTCCACCAAGGGTTACTTCGACGGCCGTAGCAGGGGCTCTACTGCTCTGTTTTGGGCTTTCTTGGATGCGTTGGTAAGCTTAGAACACAGGCTATGAGGATCTGATGTAATCTCACTATGATAACTAACAAAAATGTGTTTCGATTCAAATCTACTGAATGCGACGTGTTCTGCCCATTCACATCCGTGATCCTTGTGCTCCACACTCTTCACCATTGGTGTCCATTGGCTGCCCAAACCTTGGAAGCATGTATCACTGAGAGCTAGGCATCCTTGAGGGTGCCTCCACACCCACTAGAGCCAATAGTGTGACTCAACTATGCTCTATCTCTTGTGAGATATGACCTATGAGTACACCATGTGGGTGAGTGGTTACCTTGGCCATTTTGTTGATTTGGCCAAGTGAGAGGTCATGAGTTTGATTGTGGCCCCATGCATATCTTTTTTGCTGTGGAAGCTTCCAAGAAAGAAAGTCCGTAGCTTCTTGGACGCTACATGGTTGGTCTGTCACCTTGACACTAGGATGCTTATGTGTCAAGCCCATAATGCAAGTCTATTGGTGACGTGGCTGGTTCAGGCCACTTCCCAGGAATGTGCTTTTCAGTTGTAGGACTGGACATACAGCTATAAAAGGACTCTTCTTGCATGTTGATCAATAACCCTTGCTTGATAATCTCTTGCATATTCATGACTTGAGCTGTTCTTGACATGTAATGCTAAGGTGTTAGTACTCTTGAAGGTGAAGTGTATGCCTGATTAAGTTTGGGGTGCATGACATATGTCAACAAAGGAAGAAGGCCTAAAAACCTTTGTAAGCTTTTCGGTTTCGCGGCTTCTCTGCCAGAGGTGCTTAGCTCATTAGCTAACAAAGGATTATGGGCCCACTCCTCTGGTTAGGGAAGTTTCACGCACGGAACCGCTAAGGTCACAAGCAGTGAGAGCGCCTTTGCTCTCACCCAAGTTCTCTGTTTTTAGGGCAACATCAGCAGGAGGGGAATGCAACACATCTGCACCTTTCTACCTTAGGAACTGACATCAGCCTACATCAGCCTATATCAGCCTACATCTGCTTGCAACGGCCAACGTGAACAGGGGAACCAGTTTCCTCTTCTCACCAACAGCCTATAGCGGCCTCAAACACAGGTTCATCGGCATCATCAACAGGTCCAGCATCTGTAGCAGTTGTAGTTGTCGGGATGGCAGGGAAAGGGGAACCAGGGAATCATCCGCCCACCCTCAAGTTTGATGGAGAGGGGTTTGCACTCTGGAAGTGGCAGTTTGAGATCATCATGGATGACAAAGGTCTGTTAGGATATTTGGACAGAACTATCCCAGCACCAAAGGAGGAGGGTGCTGACCTTGTGGCATGGGTCAAGCTCAACAAGAAGGCTCTCGCCATTCTTATGTCCTCCATACAACCCTCAGTCCTTTCACACATCAGCGGTTGTACAGTGGCAGCTGCGGCATATGCCAAACTCGGCAAGGTGTTTCAATCCTCCTCACTTGCCAACCTTCACTTCATTCTACAAAACCTCATCAACATGACGCTTGGTGAAGGGGAGGATGTCTCCACCTTTATGAAGAAGTTTGAGACGCTCTTGCAACAAGCCACCGGCATGGGGTGGAACCTGAAATCTGACATGCAGGCCATGATTTTTCTAATGACGCTGCCAGAAAGTTGGGGCCCCATGATAACAGTGATTGGAGGGTGGAGTGAAGGTCTAGTTTCCTACACCACCGTCTATGAGTATATTAGGAATGAAGCCATGCATTGTAGCAGTAGTGAAGCAAACATGGCTGCCTTTGCCTCACGGAGCAGCGGCACCTTCCGCAATACCTCCTCCTCTGGGTACAAGGGAAACAAAAGCACTAGCAACAGTGGAAGGGGTGTAAAGCGCCAAGGAAACTGCCATAACTGTGGCAAGGCTGGACACTGGGCTCAAGAGTGCCGTGCACCCACGAGAGAGGGAGGAGACGGGGATGAATGGTGAGGGGGGAATGGTGGGAAGGATCCCACAAGCTTAATGGCTGAGTGTGCCTCCAACAAAGGAAGAGTGATACTCAGGCCAGGAGCCTACGACCTTGACTCGGGCACAAACGAGTACACCACTTACAAAAAGAGAGACTTCATCTCTCGTGCTCCATGTAACAAGAACTTTAGAGTCGCCAACGGCAAGGTTGAGGCAGCTGAGGGGATTGGTGACAAGGTGGTCAGCGTGGGTATGAACGGTGGAGATTCCGACCTCAAGCTAGAGGGGGTGGTCTACTTGCCCTCCTTCACAACCAACCACTCTCCGTCTCTAAGATAACTGACCATGGCATGACTGTGGTCTTTACAGAGAAGGAAGCGGTCATAGTTCCTACTAAGGACATCAACATCTCCTACTCTGCCAAGAAGGTTGTCGCACAGGTTCCTCGCGTTGATGGACTCTACGTCTTGCAGACCAAAATGACAACTTCAACGGCTGAATCTTGGGTCGAGAGTGATGATGAGGAGAGCAACGATGCAGAATCAGATGAGGAAGGACATGTTGGAGCAGCAGAAGCAGTGGCATCAGATGATTCGAAAACAAAAACACAACCAAATGCAGCCACTGGGGCTGTTCATGTTAGCCTGTGCACATCCTCCAAGAACCTCTGGCACAGGCGCTTTGGGCACGTGGCTCATCGCACATTGGAGCTCGTGGGAAAGCACGAGCTAGTGCGTGGGATGGACCTAGGTGATGAGGTGGAGGGAGCGGAGATCATGTATGAGCCATGCCTTCAAGGTAAGGCGAAAAGGAAACCCTTCAAGTGCAATGGCACGCGTGCTCTTGCACCTCTTGATCTCGTCCACTCTGACATATGTGGTCCCTTTCGCACACCGTCAAATGGAGGTAGCAGATATTTCCTCACATGCATCAACGACAACAGCCGCTAAGTCTGGATATAATTTCTCAAAAAAAGGTGAGGTGAAGGAGAATCTGCAAGCCTTAGTCGCTATGGTTGAGCGACAGAGTGGAAAGAAGGTGAAGGCACTCAGGACAGACAACGGGGGAGAGTACGAAGCTTGCAGGGAGTGGCTCAAGACACAGGGCATTGAACACCAGAAGACTACGCCTTACTCACCTCAAAGCAACGGCCTAGCAGAGAGGATGAACCAGACGCTCCTAGGCATGACAAGGTGCATGCTCTTTGTCGCCAAGCTTCATCCTAGGTTCTGGGCTGAAGCAGCACGTACGGCTACCTACCTTGTGAACCTCACACCTGCAGCAGCTCTGCAAAGGAGAGGCAAGAAGAAGCAGACACAACAGTTGAAGACGCCTGAAGAAGCATGGTCATGTAGGAAGTCGGACGCCTCCCATCTCAAGGTGTTCGGTTGCACCGGGTTTGCCAAGGTCCAGGCCGGTGAGGGCCCTGGAAAGCTCAATGCAAGAGTACAAAAGTGCATTTTCATCGGCTATGACACCGCCCACAAAGCTTATCGACTGTGGGACCAAGGAGCCAAGAAGGTCATCCTCAGGAACGACGTGGATTTCCACGAAATGTCTCTGAGTAAGGGAGAGCATCTTAAACTCGAGAACGCTCCAAAACAGGGAGAGTGGCTCACTCTCCTTGAAGAGGGAGGCAAAGCACCAGCACAATGGCATGGGATAGGTGCTGCAACAGGGAGAGGAGCTCATGAGGATGACTCGGAGGAATCAGACTCTGATTCCGACGTATACGATCCTCCGGAACATGAGGAGGTTGCCTCTCCCATCATCAACGATGAACCAGACCTCCAGCCTCCACATCAACAGCACCAGCCAGCAGGTTCAAGGACCAGTTCACGCCTTAAAGTACCTTGCAGCACTACAATGCAGATAGGGGTGAATGGACAGGCTTCAACTATTCATTCTTGGTTCAAGAGGAGCCAATGTCTGTCACAGAGGCACTCACTCTGCGTGATAAAGTAGAGTTGGACGAAGCAATTCGTAGTGAACTCAGATCCATTGAAGAGAATGGGACATGGGTGCTGGTGGACACACCTGTCGGGGCTCACGTTGTGGGGTCCAAGTGGGTGCTGAAAGTAAAAAGGAAATAGGATGGCAAGATAGACAAGTACAAGGCACGGGTGGTAGCAAGGGGATTCTCCCAACGGCCTGAATCAGAGTTCAATGAGACCTTTGCTCCAGTTTTGACGTTTGCCTCCATCCGATCAATGCTCGCCATTGTTGCTGCCGAGAACATGGAGATCCACCAGATGGATGTCAAGACAGCCATCCTTTACCGCAAACTTGACAAGGAGGTATTGATGGAGGTTACGGAGGGGGTTGATGCTCCTGAGGGCAAGGTGTGCATATTGGTGAAGGCACTCTATGGGCATAAACAAGCGCCAAGACTTTGGTACCAAGTGATGAACACGTTCATGGCCAAGGAGTCCTTAATGCACTGCGACAATGACCCTAGCATGTACGTGCATGAGAGTGACAAAAGGACTATGTTGGTCGCCTTGTACGTTGATGACTTGATTCTATGCTCCTCTTCGATGCAGCTGCTAAACGATCTCAAGGGGCAGCTGAGTAGCAGATTCGAGATGAAGGACATGGGTCCCCTTGACTTCTATCTTGGAATTGCCATCAAGCGCGACGGAGCAGCAGGTACCATCAGCCTAAACCAGAGAAAAGACATCGACTCCATCCTCAAATGATACGACATGGCAGATTGCAAACTTGCTAGCACACCCATGAGCTCGGAGTGAAAACTCTCCACCTCCATGTCCCCATCCAACGAAGCGGAGAAAACTGACATGCTGGGCATCCCATATCAGTCTGCAGTGGGCAGTCTGATGTATGCCATGGTCGCCACCCGACCAGATATAGCCCATGTTGTTGGGCAAGTGAGCCGGTTTGTGGCCAATCCCAGTCCACTTCATTGGCAGGCCGTGAAGCGCATCATGCGCTACCTTCAGGGGACGCGACACGTGGTGTTCCAGTTTGGAGGCATCGTTGGATCCGCATTGCTCCGTCTCATGTGCTACACTGATGCTGATTGGGGAGGGAATATCGATGACAGAAAATCTACCTCCGACTTTTGTGTGTATGTTGAACGGAGATGCAGTCAGTTGGGCAAGTCGCAAGCAGGAATGTGTCTCTTTGTCAACAGCTGAAGCTGAGTACATCGCCTTGGCTGAGGTGTGTAAAGAGATGTAGTGGCTACGAAGCTTGCTATTTGAGATGAAGGCATCATAGGCAAAAGTGACGTTCATCAAGATTGACAACATGAGCGCCATTGACATGTCAAAGAACCCCGTCCTGTCCAGGCACACAAAGCACATCGAGATCCGCTACCACTACACTCGAGACTTGGTCTACAAGCACACAGTGGAGCTTGAGTATGTCGGCACCAACCTCAACCGGGCTGACATGCTTACAAAGCCACTGGACAAGGATCTCCACCAGGCGGGCAGGCAAGGTATCGGCATGGTCAACGCAGGTGATGATGAATGATGATGGTCACTGACGCAAGGTGTGAGGGAGAGGTTTGTTGAATGTTTTTGCCCCTTGTTCAGTGTTGTAGGACGGATCAGGAATGCTCTGCCCCTTGTGGAGGTATGACCCCTAGATCCGTTGTAGTGGGACTCAACTATGCTCTGTCTCTTGTGAGATATGACCTGTGAGTACACCATGTGGGTGAGTGGTTACCTTGGCCATTTTGTTGATTTGGCCAAGTGAGAGGTCATGAGTTTGATTGTGGCCCCATGCATATCTTGTTTGCTGTGGAAGCTTCAAAGAAAGAAAGTCCGTAGCTTCTTGGACGCTACATGGTTGGTCTGTCACCTTGACACTAGGATGCTTATGTGTCAAGCCCATAGTGCAAGTCTATTGGTGATGTGGCTGGTTCAGGCCACTTCCCAGGAATGTGCTTTTCAGTTCTATGACTGGACAGACAGCTATAAAAGGTCTTATTTTGCATGCTGATCAATAACCCTTGCTTGATGATCTCTTGCGTATTGACGACTTGAGCTCTTCTTGAGATGTAATGCTAAGGTGTTAGTACTCTTGAAGGTGAAGTGTATGCCTGATTAAGTTTGTGGTGCATGACACATGTCAACAAAGGAAAAAGGCCTAAAAACCTTTGTGAGCTTTTCGGTTTCGCGGCTTCTCTGCCAGAGGTTGTTAGCTCATTAGCTAACAGGTTGACCGCGAGGCATAAGCCATGATCCTCTATCTGGCCATGTTGGACAGTTGGAGTCCCATGATCACCATTGTTGGCGGCTGGTCCGCCGATGAGCTGAAGTAAACGAAGGTGGCTGAGTACGTCCGTATTGAATGGATGCGATGTGGTGGGAGAAAATTGAGCAACATCAAGTTCCGCCAATGCTGTCTGCTCTGAAGGTGGACAAGGAGGCAAGCAGGGAAGAGTGCCACGCACGTTACTAAGAAAGGTGACAAGAAGGGAGAGTGCTACAACTGTGGCAACGAAGTTCACCAGGAACGCAACTGCCCCAACAAGACATTGGACCAGCCAGGGAAGGCTGAAAAGTAAGGATGACCAGGCAATGATGGAGCAAGAGTCTGCCAACATGACAGATCCAGGTGTCACCGTGATTGACTCCGGATCGGGCCGCCACACTCAATGCAAGCGGGCATTATTTTTCACCTACGACGCCTTGGAACAGTGCATGATTGTGGCCAACGACGAAACATAGTTGACCGTAGGTGAAGGAAATGTTTGCATTGAGTTCGATGTAGACGGGAAGGCTATCACAAGTACAGCTCACGATCTACTCCACATGCCCAACGTTGGGGTAAATCTGTTGTAAGTGACCTGCCTGACCGACAAGGGACTCGAGGTGCTCTTCAACAAGAAGGGCCATCATCTGAAAGGTTGGGGACGGCAAGGTGATTACAAGTGGAAAGCAAGAGGATGAATTGTACTTGCTGTGTACAAAGATCCTTGGCAGCCGGGCGGGCCCGATGTCGCTCACCTCACAAAAAAGGACAATGGGGACCGAGACATGTGGTACCGCCACTTGTGTCACATTGCCCCCTCAACCATGAGGGACATATCAAAGGTGTTGAGGTTAAGAGCCTCAATGCACCTCAGAATTTTGTGTGCGAGCCGTGTGTGATCGGCAAGGCGACACGGCAGCCATTTGATGGAAAAAGGGACACATGCATTGGCGAAGTTGGAGATGGTGCACACAGATTTCTGTGGACCATTTGAGCCCTCCATTGGTGGGGTGCGCTACTTTGTCACCTTCATCGATGATCATAGCCATAAACTGTAACTTTATAACATCAAGAAGAATAGTTATGTGCTGTCATGCATGGAGGAGTTCGTGGCAGCGGTGGAGCAGTAAATGGAGTTAAGGCATTCAGGATCGACAACAACTGCGATTAGGAGGGTTGCTCAACATGGACAAAGAGCAAGGGGATTGCATGGAAGAAAAATACCCCATTTCTCTACAGTAGAAGGGCTTCAACAAAAGGGCAAACTGCACCATCCTCAACATGGTCCTTGCCTAAAAGTATTGGTAGGAGGCAGCAAGGACAGTAGCGTACATTATGAGCCTGATGCAAACAAAGCCCTTAGAAGATGTGGAGTCCAAGGTGTGGAAGAGGCCACAAGAGGAGTGGAGCAGGAGGAAGCCAACTGTGGCGCACCTCTGCATTTTTGGCCGCGTTTCACATACTGTTGTGCAGCCACAAGAGGGGCGGGGCTAGATGAACCTGCAAACTCGCCAGTGCATCTTCGCGGATACGAGAGCGGGAGCAAGGCATACCGGCTCCTCGACCCGCAGAGGCAACACATTGTAAATATTCAAGTTGTCACATTTGATGAGGACAGCTGACAAGTGGATAAGGACACGAATATCTCCAAACGGGAGGAGTGGCAGCCACTCCTTGAGGGGGGGACGTAGGAGGATGCAAAAGAGGATGACGTCCATTTGACTCAAACTGGCGGGAACCACGCGGGGGATGAGGGAGTGGCTGATTGGCATTCAGCCAAGTAGGACAAAGAGTCTGAAGCGCTGGCAATAGTGGAGCTAAACAAGCAGGTGGGGAGTGAGTTTGCATCTCCAAGGTCCTCGAAAGAGGGGGAGCAGGTCAGCAACGTGAGTGGTATAGCAAGAGGGCAACGTGCACGCCTTGTGGTCCCTCTTGATGGAGATTCCAAGATAGGACTCGAGCTCGCTTATGTTGGTCATTTTGAACCGACCGCCCAACGGCCGCTTCAGGTTTACCAACTCCTATGTCTAATGAGACAAGGATGAGGTCATCCACATAAAGAACAACGATCTAGTACAACCCCTACTACTTCCGCACGTACGAGCTGTGATTTGCCTCGCAGCGCTTGAAGCCAAGTTCGGCCATGAAGTCGTCCATTTTCAGGTACTACATGAGTGGCGCTACAGCACGTCAAGCACCTTGCAAAGTTGGCCTACCTTTCTCGGTGGTGCGTCCACCCTCTGTGGCATCTCTATGTAGACCTCCTTGTCCAGGTTATCATTGAGGAATACGGTGGTCACATCCATTTGGTGGACTTCGTAGTTGCACCCTGCCGCCACAAAGAGGATGGTGCGGATGGAGGCAAAATTCACCACCGGTGTAAAGGTTTCATTGTAACTTTCACCCTTCCACTGGGCGTACCCTTCGCCACCAGCCGTGCCTTGTATTGCTCCACCTTCCCCTCCTTTATGAACTTTTTCTTCTTCTTTTCTTTCTCTGAGTGGATCTCTTGAAGGTCCACTCAGAGCCGATAATCTTCTCGCCCTGTAGCCTGTCCATCAGCTCGCTCCCCTCCTTGTGGGTGGCAAGCTTCAGTTTCATAGCTCCCTCCCACTCAGCCCCATCCTTCCGCTGCTGCACCTTCTTGACGGACTCGGGCTCCTCCTCCAGAAAGAACACTCGAGCGAACCCAATCCAGATGCCCTCCGAGACATCGTACCATTTTGCCGTCCTCCTTGCACATCTGCTTCTCTGAGGTTGCTCCTGTTGAGGCTGTTGCTGCTGCTACTGCTGCTGCAGTGGGGAGTATCATGTATGCCATGGTGGTGATGTGACCTGACCTCGCCTTCACAGAAGGCCAAATGAGCCGATATGTCACATATCCTGGGCCGTTGCATTGGCAAGCGGTGAAGCGGATCCTACGCTACCTAAAAGCGATAAAACAGTTGTGACTCGTGTTTGGAGGGAGAGCGCCTAAAGGCTCCCTCAAGTTGGTCAGCTAATCTAATGCCGACAGGGCTGGTTTTTTGGATGACAGAAAATCAACGTTAGGTTGCATGTTTGTGCTTTATGGTGTAGCAGTTTCATGGGCAATCAGGAATCAGGATGGTGTGGCATTTTCCTGCACCTAAGCAGAGTACATTGCACTTACAGAAGTCGCAAACAAGGCATTGTAGCTGCGGTGACTGCTCAAGGAGATCGGGGTGCTGCGAAGGAAGCCAATGGTACCTAATATGGACAACATGAGTGCCATCAGTCTCACCTAGAACCCTGTGTTGCAGAGGAGGACCACACACATGGAGATCCGGCATCATTAAGCATGGGACTTGGTGGCAAAGGGCGATGCGGCTATCATGCATTGTGGCACCAAGCGCATGCTTGCCGACGCCATGATCAAGGCTCAGCCCAAGGACTGGCGCAAAGTGAGATGCATGGAGCTTGTTCTGCACTGTAAGGTCTGAAATGCTTGAGGCTCCAAGGGCATCAAGGCTGTGGTGCAAGGGGGAAACTGCTGACATGTGCCCCTTACCATGAGTACCGCTGATTGTATTCTCTGGTTCAACCATTAGGGCATGGTCAAATATCTGATTTTGATTTCCTGGATTTTTCCATGCAAGATGGAGCTTTGAACCGCTCAATTTGAGTGAATATTCAGAAAGTTAGCCTAGTCCAAAGTTCAGATATTGGGCGGGTGGATCCTGGTACCAGCCATGGGTGGAGGGATAATCCACCACCAGTAATCCGAGTTCAACTCCAATGGGATCCAAATACACCAGGGCCATAAATGAAGAAACCAGAGGGGCCTCCTTAACCAGGGTGAAATTCTCCATGACTCCTGAGCGAGGAAAGGCGCTCCAATGGGTCACCGTCGAAGTGCCTCCCATTGCCTAGCATGCAGGGCAAGGTGGACAACTCCACCAATGGCTACTTTGACGGCCGTAGCAGGGGCTCTACTGCTCCGATTTGGGCGTGCTTGGATGACTTGGAGATCTTAGATCACAGGCTACAAGGATCTAATTTAATCACAGTATGCTAAGTAAAATTATTCGTTTTGATTTTGTTCTCCTTCATTCGAAGGGTTTCTGTCCACTCCTTGTCTGTGATCCTTGAGCTCCACACTCTTTGTCATTGGTGTCCATTGGATTCCCCCAAACATCTGTAGCATGTATCAGTGAGGGCTAGGCATCCTTGGTGTATCCATACCCACTAGTGCCAGCACAACACAACTGGCTCCGTATTTTCCAACAGGAGCGCAGGTTTCTGTAAGTCCTGCCCTGATACTTGATGATAGCCCTTGGCCACCAACCTGGATTTGCATTTCTCAATCATCCATGCCAGATACATTTTTCATTGTCAAATACAACTTAAAGTCAATGGCCTTTTGCCCAGGTAGCAAGGGAACTAGTTTGTACACACCATGCTCCAACAGCACTTTCATTTTGGCTGTCATGGCCTCATCCCACTCAGCAACATCAGTGTGCCCCCTTGAATTTGCAAGTATCAGTGGTTCCACTGTGATGTGGTCCACCTTTATTGAGCCAACTGTGTGATATCACTTTCTGTTGTTCACCCCCAGAAGATTTTCTGAGGAGCTCCGCACGGGTGACAGACTCCTCACTTTATCAGTTCTGTGATGATGTTCTTGGGTGTTCAACCCCAAAGGTGAATGCGGGGCACTGGAGCACGTTCTTGCTAGGTTATTGGGTGTGAGAAGGTCTGTGGGAACATGCGACACAGTCTTAGTGCCCCTTTCTAGCAGCACAGATCCTGAGGGAGCCACCGACTGGTGAGGAACAAACACTGGCACACTCACATAGTCTGGGTACTAGTCGGGGATGCTCATGTGTGGGACACGTCGGAGTGTACGAAACTGCAAGGCATGTGCTCCAGGAAGGAAGCATCCCTGCTTTCAAGGAAGACGTGACTGAAATGGTCCTAGAAAAAGCCATGCCTTGGAAGCATGTGATACCCCTACAAAGACGCACCAACGCCCTCATTGGCTTAGTTTGTGTTCTCTCTGTAGCTGCACAAGCCATGGTACCCCACATTATCTCTGGCCTCAAGTTGGCCTTTTCTTTGAACCACCACTCCCATGGTGTGAACACATTGGGCAGAGGTCTTTGTGGCACCCTGTTCCAGACCTAGGTGACACACTGGAGAGCTTCTTCTGAGAAGCCAAAAGACAAATCTGGCTCACTCAACAAGGTCTGAAAAGCATCACCCAGGGTCCTGTGCTGCCTTTTTGCCACACCATTTTGTTGTGGTGTGTAGGGTGGAGTGGTTTGGTCTTCTATGCCCTTAGTTGTCATCTCTGCTGTTAAGGCACCCATGTAATCACCCCCTCGGTCAGTGCGTAGCTTTGACAGCTTGCAGCCAGTCTGGTACTCAGCAAGAGGTATCCAATCAGTGATGGCACATTGAACATCTTATCTCAACATAAGAAGAAATTTTTCCATTAAAATCTGCTGAAGTCATCTGTCAGTGTGAAAGATTACAGTAACCCATACTGGGCAGAGGGCACAGGCATGGGTCTTTTTACGTCCGCTTGGATAAGTTCAAGGGGTGATTTTATTACATTCTCCAACCTCTAGGAAAATTCTGCGTGTGATCCTTTCCCTCCGGACATTCTTGGCATGCATCTACCCTGAGACCATGTGGACATTCTGTGGGAAGGAGACCGTATGCCGGAGTGTGCTTGATCAGGTCAACAACTGACTAGGTGTTGATGTGCGTAAGGTGGCGGTGCAAAAACTCTGTGTGCTTTTTATTGGTAGTAGTCATGAGATGTGTGTGCGGTCGATGTGAATGTGTCTGTACTAGTGGAAAAGGATGAGATGATAAAGCATATCAGTGTGCAGAGGCCCGGCAGCCAATAGTGCAGCAGCAACATCAAACAGCAGGCAGTGTTGCTTCTGTGAGTGTGGACATGATAGCCTGGTAGTCCAACTGCCCTCCAGATTAAAAAAATCACTTTCAGCTTGGGCACATAGAAAACGCCAGACAGCCTCATTACCTCACCAGGTTCTGTCAGGGCCACTACATGCACACCCTCAACCTCCAGCACCTCCCCAGACCAATTTTTCCTGTCCTTTGCAATGTGCATGGCATAGAACAACACAAACAACTGACAATGTGGTGACATGTGATGCAACGCTGCAGGGCCAAACAGCCATTTGTGCATGGGGAGTAAGTCCGATGTGGTGACATGGGTTTGTGCTAGTCGCTGACCTGGTGACTGCGGNGTGTGCGGTCGATGTGAATGTGTCTGTACTAGTGGAAAAGGATGAGATGATAAAGCATATCAGTGTGCAGAGGCCCGGCAGCCAATAGTGCAGCAGCAACATCAAACAGCAGGCAGTGTTGCTTCTGTGAGTGTGGACATGATAGCCTGGTAGTCCAACTGCCCTCCAGATTAAAAAAATCACTTTCAGCTTGGGCACATAGAAAACGCCAGACAGCCTCATTACCTCACCAGGTTCTGTCAGGGCCACTACATGCACACCCTCAACCTCCAGCACCTCCCCAGACCAATTTTTCCTGTCCTTTGCAATGTGCATGGCATAGAACAACACAAACAACTGACAATGTGGTGACATGTGATGCAACGCTGCAGGGCCAAACAACCATTTGTGCANACTAGTGGAAAAGGATGAGATGATAAAGCATATCAGTGTGCAGAGGCCCGGCAGCCAATAGTGCAGCAGCAACATCAAACAGCAGGCAGTGTTGCTTCTGTGAGTGTGGACATGATAGCCTGGTAGTCCAACTGCCCTCCAGATTAAAAAAATCACTTTCAGCTTGGGCACATAGAAAACGCCAGACAGCCTCATTACCTCACCAGGTTCTGTCAGGGCCACTACATGCACACCCTCAACCTCCAGCACCTCCCCAGACCAATTTTTCCTGTCCTTTGCAATGTGCATGGCATAGAACAACACAAACAACTGACAATGTGGTGACATGTGATGCAACGCTGCAGGGCCAAACAGCCATTTGTGCATGGGGAGTAAGTCCGATGTGGTGACATGGGTTTGTGCTAGTCGCTGACCTGGTGACTGCGGCCTGGCCATCGTCTCAGGTGCCTGCAGCTCCATGGGTTTCATCCAACTAGCCACAGGCAGTGCTGAATCTGGCTGCTTCAGTTCAGTCATCATGTCGGCACGATGTGCCTACAACAAGACGGGGACTGGGAGGCCACTGATACAGTGAAGGTGCCATCAACAGCTGCCTCGGTGATGGCCTGTAGGTCGCTGTACCAAAGGGTGTAGGAGCTTGCGGCCCTCTTGCAGTCAGAGTGGATCTGGCCGGTGGCTACAGATGATGGTTGAGCTGCAGCTGAGGCATTGGAGTAGAGAAACGCTGCCACGGTGATGGCATCATGGTGTGTTAGAGTTCAGGACACTCACACCAGTAATTTCTGGGCTGGCTGCAGTAGCTGGAGGTGCATTCCCTCGCACCTTGACCATAACCTTGCCCCCCGCCTAATGTGTGCCTCTTCCTCCACTACCCCGGTCTCCTCTGCTTCGGCATCTTCCACCTCAACCTCCTGCCTCACCAGATCCAGTGGAGGCACCTTTTGTGCACCAGTGATGACTGGTGCAAGAAGGCGCTTGCTGCAAGTGTACCTGCATCTTGCGCCTCACCACGAAGAATGTCCTCGCAGTGTTGCAACTCCTACAACACCTTGGAGAGGTTGGTGCTCTCTTTGTTGGTCACGCGAAGGCATTGGTGCTTGCCAAAAGTCCCAGTATGGTTCTCCAAGATTCAGCAGGACAGGATCCAGCCATTCAAGCATGGAGCAAGGCCCGCCGAGCACAAGAATGTGACAGCATAGATCCATTGTTGCATCCCAGTTTTCCACTAGCAGTACCTCTGGCTTTGGGTACAATCCATGGATTCTGTCATGCAGAGAGATCACCGGCACCATCCCTTGTTCCTCATGGCATGTAGCAAGGTTTTGCCAGACCTCTCGGGGTTGTGGGGCTCCACTGCGAGGGCTCATTTGGTCCTCCCATTTTCCGCCAAAGCAGAAGTGGAAATTGGCATATGACTGGTCATTGGCAAGAGCTCTGGTCAGGACATTGAAGGCACGTAGGAGGAGCCGGTCCTCAGTTGTTTCGATTGGCAGAGACAAGTACAACTCCTCTAACCCATGTTCTGCTACCCATGCGAGGAAGATGTCTTTCCAAGCAAGGAATTCTTGCGAGCCCAGCTGCCCTAGCTGCAGGACCTTGCTCATGCCATCCCTGGTCAAGGTGGTGGATGTGGCACCGGAACTAGCTCTGGAACCGGGCCCTCCTGATGCAGATGCCGCTCCATTCATGGCTCTGCAAGGTGACAGTTAAGAGGGTGTACAACCTCTGGTGCCCAGCCTTTGCTGTTGAAGAAAGTTGCGGCATCAATTTTATGGGCCCACTTTGGACCTACATTTCTGCCGCAAGCCCGAAGCTTGTTGGAATTATTGTTCTGTGGCTATCAGAACCTCTGTCAGGCCACCTGGAACCCGAAAAGCCACATTCCAGGCCAGAAGGCGCTTTCATCAACTCTGGAAAGGTGAGAATGGCACATGGGCTCTCTCTCTCCTTGCCTATCGCACTTCTCTGGGATTCCCACCCTCTTCTGCAGCCTCCAACGGCCTAGGAGAAAGGATTTGACGTGCCCACATGGCATGCACAACCTGCTCTTGCAGCAGCCACACAGATTTACTTCTGCGTGTGGCTCGACTTCCCTATTCTTTGCTGGGCACCACCTCTATACTCTGCATTCAGGCCTCAAATATGGCTCTGATACCATCACGGACTTCCTCCGGCTCAAATGCAAATTCTCATAGTTGATTTTACTCACATATGGATAGGGGAGAGTTTTGCGTGGTGGCCATGGAGGTCCGTGCGCTACAGCTACAAGGCTATAACCTAGACAACTGTGAGAGATGTCAAGTGAGTCTTGCCAGTCAAGAACCACCCACCGGCTGGCGAGCAAAGCTCGCCCGCGCTCACAGAACAAGCGTGGGCAAACCACCCTTGTAGTCCACCAAAGGGGCTTGCAACCCAAGCCTGCCTCACAAACTCAAATCAGACAAATGGCCAGCAATTAAACTAGGACCAACGGAGGTCACCGGCATCAATGTGAGAGTTTGAATAAGATCAAAAAGAGACAAATGTAGGTCACTGAGACAAAAGTGAATCAAGGCACGTGCACGAGCAAAGTCCCGGGTGATATTGGTGGACATTGGGCTAGGGCGATGCTACCCGGAGGGAGGCAAGCACATGAGAGACGTCAAATGCATGAGTAACATCAATCTGGTGTGTCGCTCGCACTCAGTGTGTTTCACCCTCGCTCTATGGTCCAGCATGTCCTATGCACTCAGGCCCACATTGGAGGAGAGAAAGATCTGATGTTCACTACGAGTGTTTAAACACTCGTAGTGAACATCAGATCTCTTAGACACATACAGCTCACAGAGATAGCTAAGCAGAATTATGCTGTAGCTTCGTCCAAAGCTCCCTGATACTCTCTTCTCAATTCTCGTTTTTGTATTAGTTTATGCATTATCTTGGCTTATCCATTCCATCAACCTCCTCTAATCATCAGCACCCCCTTGGAGTACTTCTCCTTCCTACATCTCTTGAGCCCAGCTGCGTTGCCTTGTTCCAGCATTCTTTGTTGCAGCAATGTCATCAACATCAGCAGTATTGTCGATTTCATCATCATACATCATCATCACGTGCTGCTTTCAGTACCTCTATAGCAGCTTCTTTATCATCATCTTCATCATCTGCATCAACGAGGCCCGCATTGGCTCATCATCATCATCATCATCATCATCATCATCATCATCATCATCATCATCGTCATCATCATCATCATCATCATCATCATCATCGTCATCGTCATCATCATCATCATCATCATCATCATCATCATCACCATCATCACCACCACCACCACCACCACCATCACCACTACCACCATCACCATCACCACCATTTTCATCATCCATTGAGACCTGTGGTGCCTCATCATCATTGCTCTATGCATGTAACTCCACTTGTGCATCCGGTTCATCAATCAATCTATGAATCTAACAATCATCGTGTGGCGCGATCGTTTTCAACAATGTGAAGTAGAATCATCTCCCCTATGAAAAGACATCTGGTACCAGTAATAAAGAGGTCACAACTTATGGGAACACTGACAGGCTAAACATCTCGGATTATCCAAGTCCCCAATGAGGTTCACCTCCTAAGGAAGAACCTTACTGGGTGAACGGTCAGCCAACAGATCTATCAGCACTGACTTGCTCCGGCCATAACGAAGTGACAAAAATCATGTGCGTCCAACTAGAGAAGAAGCCGTAATGTGCATTCGACTCGGAAAAAAAGAGAATGTTCATTCCCTCCCGAACCAACCCAGAGTGGCTCTAATCATCATGCCTACCTATGGTTATGTGACCTTTGCCGTCATGCCTCCGCTCACTCAACCTAACCCAACCTCTCACTTGCAGCTCCTTGGTTCATCACTTTGGTCATTTCCTCATCTCTGCAAGCAGCTCTCAGCTACCTCACAAAGTCTCTCTCAGTTGGCCAATTCCACCTCACTCTCCGCCGTCCTGCCCCCTCTCGGTCTCCACATTGCCTTGATTCTGGCTAATCATCACGCTCAGTTCTATCTTACTGCTTTCTTCATCATATCACACCCTCATGCCTTCTATTGCTTTTGCTTGTGTCTGCCCACTCACGTACCCATCGCTCACCAACTCTAACAAGAAGATACTGGTATTACAGCTGAGGGCCTTTCAGCCGAGTGTTTGTAGGAGTGACCATCATGAGATGTTGATGAGGATTGATGATGGTGTTGATTCCGATGTTCAGGATATTACTGCTAAAGGTGGCCTTTTGGCAAAGAGGGCACACGGGTGATACCACATCTGATGCTGATGAAGGCACTAAGACGGCACGGCGCTGGCTTAATGCCACTCTCAGAGGGGGGGCTGCCTCCACGATTCCTTTGAGTCTGTGTTGAGGTTAAGGATTAGGATGATGCCTGGGCTTCCTTTTCTAAAGGTAACAATAGATTGTTCCACTATAGTTTAGATTCTGAGCAGGAAGACAAACCTTTTCCTATTTGAAATGCTAAAAACGAAAAAGGAAAAAAAATGTTGCTGCTGAGGAAACGATTGGTGAAAAGGCATAACTTATGCCTCTTCCACCGTTGCCGCTTCCACCTGTTGAAAAATTGCCCCTCCCCATGCCCAAGTGCGGCGCCGGGAGGCGTCGACGAGCCGCCAGAAAGTGGAAACTCCGCGCCGGCGGATCTGGCGACTCAATGATTGCTCGGATCCTAAAATGGATGATTGCCCCATAAAGTTGACAAGTCGCTAAATCCGCTGAAAGTTGTTTCGCCGGAATCGGACAAGTATCGAGGGAGATATGGCCTTCCAAAGTTGGGATATGTGCAGCGGCTCTGGGAGCCGGCTGCAACTCGAAATCCAATCGATAATCGACCGGACCGAGTAACAAAAATATCATCTGGAGAAATTGCTCTGATAGGCCTGCCGAGGCGTCCGGTGGATGATCCGCCTGATCAAGTGGATCATCCACCGGATCCAGTAGTGCAGGTTGTTACTGAGGGACTTGGCCAAAATCATGGCTCGGCGTCCGAAACTCAGTAGGACGTTTTGTTACTCGGGGACCATCAAAATGTTGACTGCAGGTCCGCGGACAGGTTTCGAACCTTGTCACACCCCATCACCAAAATCGATCCAAAAGTGGGTAGGAAACAGTGCAGGAGATCCCTACACCACGTGCAAGAGGACCTGCGCCTTGGAAAAGGCGCTTCGCACCTGAAGGAAGGCGCCACGGCGTGTGCGCACCATGGAGGCGTTAGGTGTTTCTATGGTGGGTGAGACCTTGGCTTACTCTTGGCCAAATTGCGCTTGCGCTTCGGCAAGCATAACTTGGCCTACTCTTGGCCAAATTGCGCGTGGTTTGCTGCGTTGGAAAGCTCATCACTAGCTCTATAAATATTGTGTTCATTTCTATGTTCAAAAACTAACGCAAAACGGTGTTATTCCCTTTGCAAAACTGACTGTCTTTGAATTCCTATTCACATAGCATGAGGCGACCAGAAAGCTCACGCTCAGTCTCAGATTTGCCCAAAACAGTAGACGTGAACCACTAGAGACGATCAGAAAAATGTCGGGACCACGCCACGCGGATTCCTCCTGACAAAGGGTTATGTCCCCACGTGTCTGATAGCCTCCATCGTTCACGTCTTCCGCAGCGCACGAGATCGTCATCTTGGACGTCACCGTGAAGTTCTGAGAACTCATCGAGTAGCAGTTGCGCACATGGCGCAGAAGGAGACGCAGCCCATTCAGAAGTACGCGGGCGGCCCGGGCTTTGGGCTATGGAGGTGACAGTTTGAGCTGCACCTCTCGCATAAGGGGCTGCTGGACATCATGTTGGGAAAGGAGGTGCTAACAGAGGCGACTGCTACGGACGCGGAGAAGCAGGCCTTCGAAAAGAAGGACACGGAGGCGTTCATGCTCCTGGTGTTCAGGACGGCCGAGTCGCAGTGGGGCTACCTACAAGGCTGCAAGCTAACAGCCAAAGTTTGGCAAACGCTCTCCGCCATCCACCAATCCAAGTCGCTCGCAAAAAAAAATCTTTGTGATGAAGCGGCTCCTCACGGTGAGAATCGAGGAGGGAGATGATGTCATCTCCACCATGCAGCAGATCCTGTCGCTCGCCTCACAATGCAATGACGTGGGGTGGATGATCGACACGCAGCTTCAGGCGATGGCCCTCCTCATGGCCCTACCTGACAGTTGGGGCCCACTCATCACCGTCCTTGGAGGATGGTCGGAGGACAAGCTCACCTATTGCGTGGTCGTAGAGTACATCTGCAACGAGGTGCAGCAACGGAGCTGTGGGGAGTCCTCGTCTTCCTCATCGGCCCCAGCACCAAAACGCATGGTGGCGGAAGCGGGGGTTGAGGAAGTGGCAGAAAGGATGGCGGCAAAAAGGGCGCTAAGAAAGGTGCATGCCGCAGCTGCAGCAAGGAGGGCCATTGGGCCCGTGAGTGCTCAAAGGAGGCGAAGATCGGTGGCAAAAACAGCAAGGGCAGGTCGCTCCTCAACGGCAACAAGAATCACAACCTCAAGAAGGCCAACAGGCGGTGCCTGGATTCCACGGCCGAGGAGCACACCCAAGTTGAGAAGGTGTGGTTCGTCACCTAGGAGAAGTCCTCCAAGTCAATGGTGGTCGCGAACGACAAAGTCAAGCCGGTGGCCGGCCAAGGCGACGTGGAGGTGAAAGTCGTGGTGGGCGGTAAGAAGGAGCTGTGCACAATCCGTGATGTGCAGCACGTCCCTGGCCTGGCTGACATCCTTGTCGCTTGACGGACAAGGGATATGAGGCGCTCTTTCGCAAGAAAGGCGCAGTGCTGCGGATCGACCGCGGCGGTGAGGTCGTGCTGGAGGCAAATTGCGAGGGCGGTCTCTACATCGTGGAGACCAATGTAGTCCCCGCGGCATCAGACAAGGCGGACTCGCAAGAGCGCGTCGTCAACATGGTCAAGGGAGGAAGCGCTGATCTGGAGCTCTGGTACCGATGGTTGGGGCATTCGGCGCCCGCAACCGTTGAGGAGATGGCGAAGCGCGACATGGTGCGTGGCCTCATCATCGACAGCGCAGACGCGGCAGCAGATGCAACAGCGCACAAAAAGTGTGAGCCTTGCATTTTGGGCAAGGCGCGGCGCAAGCCGTTCAATGAGAAGGAGGCTCGCGCAAAGGACGTGCTGGAGGTCATGCACACCGACGTGTGCGGACCGTTCAAAACACCGTCAAACAACAGCTGAGATACATTGTCACCTCCATTGACGACTACAATAGAAAACTCTACGTGTACTTCATGAAGCGGAATGGCGAGGTCGTGGACCGACTGAAGGAGTACGTTGCAGTAGTGGAGAGGTAGACTGACCGGAAGGTCAGAGCGCTACGCAGCGACAATGGCGGAGAGTACGTGGCCTGTAGCGGGTGGATGAAGCAGCAGGGCATCAAGTTGGAACCTAATACGCCATACTCGCCACAGTCCAATGGAGTGGCGAAGCGGGCAAACCAGACACTGCACAACATGGTGCGGACCATGCTTGTGGATGCGGTGTTGCCGCGAGGGTTCTGGGCGGAGGCTGTGCGTACTGCGAGCTACACCATCAACCTCACCCCAACAGCGGTGCTGAAGGGTAAGGGCAGCAGGAAGATGCCGCAGGAGGTTTGGAGCGGGCGCAAGCCAAACGTGGCGCACCTGAAGGTGTTCAGGTGCAAGGCACACGCGATGGTGCAAGCGGCGCAACGACGCGATAGCAAGCTGGAACCAGGGGCGAAGCCGTGCTTGTTCCTCGGCTACGAGAGTACGTAAAAGGCGTACCGGCTCTGGGACCCGCGTACGCAAGAGATCATCTGCAGCCGTGACGTCGAGTTCGACGAGCAGCAGAGCTTCAACAGCAGCAGGAACGACATGAGTGTCGGGAACACTCCAAAAAAGGGGGAGTGGTTCCAGCTCCTTGACTACGAGGAGGAGCCGGTGGACGCGGAGGTCGAGGATGCGGTGTCGGAGCACGGCGGTGCAGCAGGTGCAGCAACCAACGCGGAGGACTACGAGCGAATGATCTACTAGAATGATCCGTCGAAGGAGGCACCGCGGGTGCCGAAGCGTGCACTCCCGGCGGAGTTCACGTCGGGCGTCGGCGAAAAATCCTCCGAATGCACCCCTCGTCCGGTTGATGGTTCACCGGAGCTGGAGGAATCCTCGGGGAGCCGTCCGGTTCATGATTCACCGGAGCGCGCTGAGTCGGAAGGATCGCAGCAGAGCAACGAGACGTCGCCAAGACTGCCGCGCCGTAGCGGGAGGCAGCGGAGAGCGGGGAAGTGTTTCGACGCAGGCACCGGTCGATGGATTGGCATGACGCGGTGTATGCTGGCTCCATCAACGGAGGCGCTTGCGCGGCCCGAGGGGGAGCAGTGGGACGCCGCCATCAAGTCGGAGTTGGCGTCCATTGCTGAAAATGACACGTGGCAGCTAGTTGACAGGCCGAAAGACACCAAGGTCATCGGCTCCAAGTGGGTCTTCAAGACCAAGTTCACAAAGGAAGGAGTGGTTGACAAGAACAAGGCGCGGCTCGTGGCAAAGGGGTACGCACAGCGTAAGGGCGAAGACTATGGTGAGACGTTCGCCCCCGTCGCCAAGTTCACGAGCATCCGGGCGATCCTTGCAGTGGCGGCCGCGAAGAACATGGAGCTCCACCAAATGAACGTAAAGACGGCCTTCCTCAACGGCATCATCGACAAAGAAATCTACATGGAGGTGCCGGAGGGGGTGGAGGCGCCGGAGGGCAAGGTGTGCAAGCTGCGGAAGTCCTTGTACGGGCTAAAACAATCGCCCCGATACTGGTACCAATAGATGGATAGCTTCATGGCACAACTCAGCTTCAAGCGCAATGAGGCGGATCACAGCGTGTACGTGCGGCGCAGCAAGAAGCTCCATC